>JAJTUV010003892.1:0-76660 GCA_021653895.1 Mastomys natalensis | reverse complement strand
AAGAAGAGCTAACACACCATCACACGACTTGCCGAAAGCAAAAATTTTTCATTAGTAGATTTTAGCTATAGAAATCACTGGCAAGAATACAAGATGTAGTTTTTTTAGAAGGATAAAAGTTAGACTAATGCTGAACTCACTATAATCTAAAGAAATAAAATCCGACCTAGCTGGTCTGCTACTCTGAAGACACCATATCCTGAACCTTCTAAAAGCAGCAGGCAAGAACCCTCCCCCAAATCTGAAGCCCCAGAGCTGCAACTGGGAGCCTGGAGTACTCAGGACCCATGACCCACCCAAACCCTCCCCCTCCAGAATACCATTACTCTTCCGCCCCTCAATTGGTCCATTTGGCTGGGACAGACACCTAGCTGGTCTGCTCCTGTGAAGACACCATAGTCTGAAACGTCCAAGAGAAACCACTGCACTTGGAGCAGCAGAATTTCAGGATCCCTGAGGCAGCCTGAGTTCTAGGAGCTCTTCCACCCAGGAGTTCAGGATCACAGGATCACAGATGCAGCTGGACTCTGAGAAGTTCTGACACAACCAAGATAACTGGAAAGACAGGCTCCAGTCAGAGACAGTGAGTGAATGTAGCACTACAGATAAGCACATGGCAAAAGGCAAGCACAAGAACATAAGCAACAGAAACCAATGTTACCCTGGCATCATCAGAACCCGCTTCTCCAAGCATAGCAAGTCCTGGACACATAATCACACAGGAAAAGCAAGATTCAGATTTAAAATCATTTCTCACTATGATGATAAAGGACTTTAAGAAGGACATAAACAGTTCCCTCAAAGAAATACAGAAGAACACATGTAAACAGGTAGCAGCCTTTAAAGAGGAAATGCAAAAATCCCTTAAAGAATTACAAGAAAGACAACCAAACAGGTGAAGGAATTAAACAAAACCATCCAGGTTTTGTTTTCCACCAAAAATTGAAAGTAGAAACAATAAAGAAATTACAAAGGAAGACTACCTTAGAGATAGAAAACCTAGGAAAGAGATCAGGAGTCATAAATGCAAGCACCACCAACAGAAATATAAGAGATAGAAGAGAGAATCTCATGTGCAGAAGATACCATGGAAAACACTGACACAACTGTCAAAGAAAATGCAAAATGCAAAAAGCTCCTAACCCAAAAACATCCAGGAAATCCAAGACACAATGAGAAGACCAAACCTAAGGAAAATAGATATAGATGAGAGTGAAGATGCCCAACTTAAAGGGCCAGTAAATATCTTCAACAAAATTATAGAGGAAAACTTTCCTAACCTAAAGAAAGAGATGCCCATGAACATACAAAAGCCTACAGAACTCCAAATAGACTAGATCAGAAAAGAAATTCCTCCCATCACATAATAATCAAAACATCAAATGCACAAAATAAAGAAACAATACTAAAAGCAGTAAGGGGAAAAGGTCAAGTAACATATAAAGAAAGACCTATAAAAACTACACCAGACTTTTCACCAGAGAATATAAAAGCCAGAAGATCCTGGTCTGATATCATACAGACCCTAAGGGAACACAACTGCCAGCCCAGACTACTATATCCAGCAAAACTCAATTACTATAGATGGAGAAACCAAGATATTCCTTGACAAAACCAAATTTGCACAATATCTTCCCACAAATCCAGCACTACAAAGGATGATAGATGGAAAACTCAAACACAAGGAGGGAAAATACAACATTTGCTTTTTCTAAAAAGCAAGAAAGTAATCTTCCAACAAACCAAAAAGAAGATAACTAAGAAAACATAATTCCACCACTAATAACAAAAATACCAAGAAGCAACAATAACTTTTCCTTAATATCTCTTAACATGATTGGACTCAATTCCCAATAAAAAGACATAGACTAACAGATTGGATACATAAACAGGACCCAGAATTTTGCTGCATACAGGAAACACACCTTAGTGACAAAGACAAACAATGCCTCATAGTAAAAGGATGGAAAACAATTTTCCAAGCAAATGGTCCCAGGAAACAACCTGGAGTAGCCATTCTAATATCGAATAAAATCGACTAGCAACCAAAAGTTATCAAAAAAGATAAGGAAGGACACTTCTTACTCATCAAAGGAAAAATCTACCAAGAAGAACTCTCATTCTGAACATCTATGCTCCAAATTCAAGGGCACCCACATTCGTAAAAGAAACCTGACTAAAGTTCAAAGCACACATTCCACCTCACAAATAATAGAGGGGGATTTCAACACTCTAACTCTCACCAATGGACAGATCATGGAAACAGAAACTAAATAGAGACACAGTGAAATTAACAGAAGTTATGAACCAAATGGATTTAACAAATATCTACAGAACATTTCATCCTAAAACAAACAAAAATAACATTTTCAGCACCTCATGGTACTTTCTCCAAAATAGACCATATAATTGGTCAAAAGCAGCCCTCAACAGATACAAAAATATTGAAATAATCCCTTATATCCTATCAGATTACCACAGACTAAGGCTGGTTGTCAATAATAACAAAAACAATGGAAAACCCACATGCACATGGAAACTGAACAACGCTCTACTCAATGATGACTTGGTCAAGGAAGAAATAAAGAAAGAAATTAAAGACTTTTTAGAATTTAACGAAATGAAGAAGTATCATACCAAAACTTGTGGGACACAATGAAAACAATGCTAAGAGGAAAACTCATAGCTCTAAGTGTCTACAAACAGAAACTAGAGAGAGCATACACTAGCAACTTGACAGCACACCTATAAGCTCTAGAACAAAAAGAAGCAAATACACCCAAGAGAAGCAGACAGCAGGAAATAATCAAACACAGGGCTGAAATCAACCGAGTAGAAACAAAAAGCAGTATACAAAGTATCAACAAAACCAGGAGTTGGTTCTTTGAAAAAATCAACAATATCGATAAACCCTTAGCCAGATTAACCAGAGGGCACAGAGACAGTATCCAAATTAATAAAATCAGAACTGAAAAGGGAGACATAACAACAGAAACTGAGGAAATTCAAAAAATCATCAGATCCTACTACAAAGGCCTATACTCAACAAAACTGGAAAATCTGGATGAAATGGACAATTTTCTAGACAGATACCAGGTACCAAAGTTAAATGAGGAGCAAATAAACCATCTAAACAGGCCCATAACCCTAAAGAAATAGAAGCAGTCATTAAAAGTCTCCTTACCCAAAAATAAACCAGGACCAGATGGTTTTAGTGCAGAATTCTATCAGACCTTCAAGGAAGACCTAATACCAATTCACTTCAAACTATTCCACAAAATAGAAACAGAAGGAATACTACCCAATTCGTTCTATAAAGTCAAAATTACACTCATACCTAAACCACACAAAGATAGAACAAAGAAAGAAAACTTGAGATCAATCTCCCTTATGAATATTGATGCAAAAATACTCAATAAAATTCTAGCAAACCGAATCCCAGAACACACCAAAACAATCATCAGTCATGATCAAGTAGGGTTTATCCCAGGAATGAAGGATGGTTCAATATTCGGAAATCCATCAATGTAATCCACTATATAAACAAACTCAAAGAAAAAAAACCACATGATCATCTCACTAGATGCTGAGAAAGCATTTGACAAAATTCAACATCCCTTCATGGTAAAAGTCTTGGAAAGATCAGGAGTTCAAGGCCCATACCTAAACATAGTAAAAGCAACATACAGCAAACCAGTAGCCAACATCAAACTAAATGGAGAGAAACTTGAAGCAATCCCACTAAAATCAGGGACTAGACAAGGCTGCCCACTCTCTCCCTACCTATTCAATATAGTACTGGAAGTCCTAGCCAGAGCAATTAGACAACAAAAAGAAGTCAAAGGAATACAAATAGGAAAGGAAGAAGTCAAAATATCACTATTTGCAGATGATATGATAGTATACTTAAGTGACCCCAGAACTTCCACCAGAGAACTCCTAAACAGATAAACAACTTCAGCAAAGTGGCTGAATATAAAATCAACAAATCAGTAGCCTTCCTCTACTGGAAAGACAAAGAGACTGAGAAAGAAATTAGGGAAATGACACCCTTCACAATAGTCACAAATAATATAAAAATACCTTAGTGTGGATCTAACGAAGCATGTGAAAGATCTATATGAGAATTATGTCAAGTCTCTGAAGAAAGGAAATCGAAGAAGACCTAAGAAGAGGGAAAGATCTCCTATGCTCATGGATTGGCAGAATTAATATAGTAAAAATGGCCATCTTGCCAAAAGCAATCTACAGATTCAATGCAATCCTCATTAAAATGCCAACTCAGTTCTTCACAGAATTAGAAAGAGAAATTCTCAAATTAATTTGCAATAACAACAACAACAAAAAAAAAAACAAAATAGCAAAAACTATTATCAACAATGAAAAAACTTCTGGGGAATCACCATCCCTGACCTCAAGCTGTACTACAGAGCAATAATGATAAAAAACTGCATGGTATTGGTACAGAGACAGGCAGTAATATCAATGGAATAGAATTGAAGACCCAGAAATGAAACCACCACACCTATGGTCACTTGACCTTTGACAAAGAGCTAAAACCATCCATTGGAAAAAGGACAGCATTTTCAACAAATGGTGTTGGTTCAACTGGAGGTCAGCATATAGAAGAATGCAAAATCGATCCATTCTTATCTCCTTGTTCAAAGCTCAAGTCCAGGTGGATAAAGGACCTTCAAATAAAACCAGATACACTGAATCTAATAGAAGAAAAAATGGGGAAAAGCCTTGAAGACATGGGCACAGGGGAAAAGTTCCTGAACAGAACACCAATGGCTTATGCACTAAGATCAAGAAGTGACAAATGGAACCTCATAAAACTGCAAAGCTTCTGTAAAACAAAGGACACCATCAATAGGACAAAGCAGCAAGCTACAGATTGTGAAAAGATCTTTACCAATCCTACATCTGATAGAGGGCTAATATCCAATATATACAAAGAACTGAAGAAATTAGACTCCAGACAACCAAATAACCATATTAAAAATGGGGTAAAAAGCTAAACAAAGAAGTCTCAACAGAGGAAACTCAAATGGCTGAGAAGCACCTAACAAAATGTTCAAAATCCTTAGTCATCAGGGAAATGCAATTCAAAACAACCCTGAGATTCCACCTCTCACCAGTCAGAATGGCTAACATCAAAAACTCAGGTGATAGCAGATGCTGGCGAGGATGTGAAGAAAGAGGAACACTCTTCCATTGTTGGTGAGATTGCAAGCTGATACAACCCCTCTTAAAATCAGTCTGGCGTTTCCTCAGAAAATTGGACATAGCATTACCTGAGGACCCAGCTATACCACTTCTGGGCATATACCCAGAAGATGCTCCAACATATAACAAGGACATATGCTCCACTATGTTCATAGCAGCCTTATTTGTAAAAGCCAGAAGTTGGAAACAACCCAGATGTCCTTCAGCAGAGGAATGGGTACAGAATGTGGTACATTTACACAGTGGAATATTACTCAGCTATTAAAAACAATGAATTCGAGAAATTCTTACGTAAATGGATGGAACTAGAAAATATCATCCTGAGTGAGGTAACCCAATCACAAAAGAACACACATGGTATGCACTCACTGATAAGTGAATATTAGCCCAAAAGCTCTCAATACCCAAGATACAACTCACAGACCACATGAAGATCATGGAGAAGGAAGACCAAAATGTGGGTGCTTCAGTCCTTCTTAGAAGGGGTAACAAAATATTCATGTGAGCTAATATGGAGACAAAGTGTGGGACAGAAACTGAAGGAGGGGCCGTCTGGATACTGTTCCACCTTGGTATCCATCCCATGTGCAATCGCCAAAGGTAGATGCTGGTGTGGATGCCAGGAAGTGCATGCTGACAGAAGCCTGACATAGCTGTCTCCTCAGTGGTTTGCCAGAGCCTGACATAAACAAAGGTGGATGCTCACAGCTAACCATTGAACTGATCATGGGGTTCCCAATGAAGGAGTTTAAAGAGAAGACTGAAGGAGCTGAAAGGACTTGCGACCTCATTGGGAAAAGTAACAATATCAACCAACCAGAGCTTCCAAGGTCTAAACCACCAGCCTGGGAGCACATAGAGAGGGACCCATGGCTCCGGCTATATATGTAGGGAGGATGGCCTTGTTGGGTATAAGTGAGAGAGGAGATCCTTGGTCCAGTGAAGGCTGGACCCCCAGTGTGGGGGAATTCAAGGGTGGGGAGGTGGGAGTAGGTGGGTGGGTGGGGCACATCCTCATAGAAGCAGGAGGAGAGGTGATGGGATAGGGGGTTCCTGGGTGGAGGGAAATGGGGTAAGGGGATAACATCTGAAATGTAAATAAAATATCCAGTAAAAAATAGAAAAAAAAAAAGAAATAAAATCCATAGATCTATTTTTGTAAAAAAGGAAATGAAAGAGGAGGAAGAGGAGATGAAATGAGTGGGAGGGAAGAAGAGTGGAAAGAAACCCTCTCAAAAGGAAAGGAGGGAATCCTTCCCATCTTATATTGTGAGGTCAGTATGGTATTTATTCAAAACCCAGCAAGGGCATTATAAGAAAGATAACTTTGGTCCACTTAGTTTCATGATATTGTAATTGAAACTTTAGTAGACTGAATAAATGAATACACTAAAAATACATCTTCACTCAACAAGGTTTATTCTAAGAATATATATTTGTTTAGCATTTTCAAATCAGTGAGTAAAATGTTACATGTTACATTTTTACATGTCTGGAGAGATTGTTCAATGGCTTATACTTCTCTTTCAGGGGACCGAGTGTCGCTCCCAGCAGCCACATCAGGTATTCCACAGCTGCCTGTAACTCAAGCTCTAGAAGGATTCAGAACCTCTGACTTCTGTAGGTACACACATACACATTCACATAACATGCATACATATAATTTTTAAAATGAAATAAGATGCTAAAAAAATGATAGGTAACGAGAAATGCCGTACCTCAAATGGCATGGAAAGGGCATTTGCTACACCTGTAGCAAAAAATGAATTAAATAATTTTTAATTCATTTGTATTAAAGCCTCATTCTGAATCAAAGTCAAAGGGACACATTTCTTGTGGGTAGATAAGCTAATTAACCGAAACTTTCTACCAACTATGACAGGCTTTTTTCTTCCTCCTTCCTTCTTTCCTTTCTTTCTTCCTTTCTTTCTTTTATATACTGGGTTCTTCTTGTATAGACCTTGTTATCCTGTAACCCACTTTGTAGGCCAGGCTAGCCTCAAACTTACAGCGATCCACCTGCTCAGTACGGGATTAAAGGTGTCCACCACCATACTGAGCAGGCCAACTTCTTATAAACTAATTCTTTGGCTTAAAGAGACTATAAAAACTAGATGAAAATGCACAAATAGCACAGTTGTTCACAGGCATCACACAGTCAACATTAGGGAAGTCGAGATGATTCAGTGGAGGGGCAACCATTCAAGTGATATGCATTTTTTCTCCCCACAAGGCATTTGTTAGGCTTTATTCTGTGTGGAATCAAGAGGAAGAGTAGAAGCAGTCATTTAGAGGTTACAGAAACTTCAAAAGGTAAGGTGCAAAGGTACACTTGTAGAGATACACAATCTTGTGTATTGTCAATTAAAAAAATCAAATGGCCTACAGGAAAGGGTAGAATAGAATGTGGGACATCCAGTAGGCAGAAAGGATTTGGGATAGAACCAATCATAGGAAATTTTGGCCCCCAGGAACTCTAAGAAAGAGACAGAGAAACATAGAAGCTCAGCAGAAGTAACCTGCCACTTGACAGAACTTTGATTACAATAAATGGGATATGACTTTATGAGTTAGTTGGAGAACAAGCCAAAGTTTATGGCCAAGGAGTTTGTAAATATATTTTGAGTCTCAGATTTGTTGTTATTCCAGGAGCTTGGGATCAGGAGGAAAAACATGCACATTTACGCTTACTGTTGATACTATTGCATCCAGGACTTAAAGGTCATGATCCAGCAAAAGAGGTACTACAGTGAAGTGAAATCCAAACCATCAGCAGTTTAGCTTCTAAAAACTGCACAGGACAACATGACATGAAGCCAAGCAGCGACCAATCAAAATGTACATGTGTATCTTAGAAATTTCATCATCATAGAGGCTTTTTCTTTTCAGTGTTGCAGGCCATTATATGTGCCAGGCAAGGACTTTACCACTGAGCTGTATCTGTAGCCAAAGATGCAAAATTTTGAATCTGTCAGACTCTCAGGTAAAAAAATATGGAATGACTTTGTTTTATGAGCAAGAGAAATCAGAGAGTTATCAGAAATAGAAAAGAGAGTCTTTGAAATATCTTGATCCTTGATGAGGTGAGGGTTATCTGCTTCTGCTGTATCTGGCTACCAAAAGAAAAGTGAAGTAGTTCTGGAAGATAGTAACCTCATCCAGAGTTCCTACATTTTAAAAAACCTTTTAATAATTTCAACATGACTTTGTTTTATTAAAATGATCAAATGAGGCCAGATAAACACTTTCTGCATAAGCATGAAAACCTATATTCAGATCAGCACCCATGCAAAAAGCATGGCATGTCAGTACATTCCTGAAGTCTCAGTGCCAGAGAAGTAGAGACAGAAGAATCCCTATAACTTGCTGGCCACCCCATCCAACTAACTAACCAGATTCTAGATTTGGTGATAAATTATCTCTCAGGAAAAAAGAAAATATGGAGAGCAGTTGAGGAATACACCCAATATCAACCTCCAGACTCCACACTCACAGATGCCCACATCCACATGTACCTGCACATACATGGATGCACACAATTACATGCACCTACACACACACAGATGCACACATTCACACATACCTGCACACACACAGATACACATATCAATATAACCTGCATACATACAGATGAACACATCCATTTGTACCTGTACACATACAGATGCATATATCCACAAGCACCTGCATGCACAGGTGCACAAGTCCACAAACACATCCATAATATGGTACACACAAGCATAACATTTAAGAAAGAAAGAGAGAAAGAGAGAGAAGGAAAGAGAGAAAGAGAGAGAAGGAAAATCAATAATAAACGGAAATTTTAGAAACACAAATAAGTTAAACATGTCCTTCCAGTCTGGGCCGGTGCCCTGAGCAGTCCTAGGGTGCCATCTCTGCACCCAATCCCAGAACCTCCAGAGGAGGTTGGACTCCAAGGAGCTCTAAACAAGCTCAGGATCATAGGATGCTGAAGGAGCATGTGGCTGCCAAGGTGATGGGTGAGACATGCTGAGACATGCTGATGCCAGGACAAAGAATGATGCTGACCTGTGAGCTTGCTGAATGCCCTGAGAAGGGTGACTGTGAAGCTTTATTAGACATATGTTCCCGATACACTTTGTCTTGCCTATATCCCAGATTGGACAAGCTGCCTGCCTCAAGTTTTTAGACCCTGTGGAACAGAAATCAAAAAGAGAAATTATAATGATTCTTGTATTTTTCTTAAAGGTGACCAGTTATTCTGACTCAATCATGTACTGGTCTAGAAATCAATCCAATATTGGAAATAACAGTCTTCACATGGAAGGTGGATTTGGACATTTTCAGAAACATATTTGGAAGGTAGCTGCCATTCTCTATGATGTTATGTTAGCAAGAGATAAAGTTGGGACAGGATCTGGATTTCAAACAAGTGTTAGTACATGTGTTAAGGTCTTTTAATTGTCAAGTTAAAATTACTTTTGTTTCTTCTAAAGTATTTAATGTAAGTTGCATTGATTGTACACTTTATAATTTTGTTAGTGTGTTGAAATGTCCTGTTACAGAGGTCTATCAACCAGCTTTTGTTTTATTTCCCTGAATATTACAGAACCTTGGTTTTCTGAAAAAAGCTTGCAAGTACTGGAAGAAGTGAGTCAGGCTTTAAGCAGAAGCAAGAGGGTAGTGAGCTTGATTATTGTGGGTATAACAGCTTTAATTACATTAATTGCTAGCACACACTGTTTCTGCAATAGCATTAATAATAGAAGTTAAGATAGCTACTTTTGCTAATCACTTAGCAAAAAATGTCCACAATGTGTTTGGGTACACAAGAGAATTTAGAACAACAAATTTGATGATCTTTATCCTATTCAAATTATTGGAAGGAGGTTCAGAGTTTAAGAGTAAGGAGCCACTTGAGTGTCATGCCAAATACCATTGGATTTGTGTTACTTCTAAAATTTACATTGATGTTCATTATAATTAGGAAAAAGTTTAAAGACACTTACAGTGTATTTGGCATAATTCTAACACCTCTCTGGATATTTTAATTTTACATAGTGAGATTATGAATTTAAAGAATGCTGCTCTGCTGAGTGTTGATGTGGCAGATGTGGCTGATAAAATTACCCATGGCCTTGAGGTCAGTATTTCTATATTGGTCAAGCTTCAAGAATGGCATATATAGCTTGATCATGCTAGCCCCTTTTTGTCCTGGTAATACTTTTACTCCTGCCCATTGTGATAAAGCTTGTCTTTAACAACATCAGCCAACGTACTTGGCTTGAACCTGAAAATGGACCCCCAGACAGAGTTATTAAATTAACAGGCTGGCAAGCCAAGGACTAGTAAGATTCTGTAAGGCTCTGGCCTTACCAACCTAAGACATAAATGCTTTGCTTTCAATAATACATATTCCATGATGTGTAAGGAAGACATTCTTGTCAGAATGACCTAAGACAGGCTCAGTCTTGTTTATGAAATAATAAAGGGGGAGAGATGGAGGGCCTTTGGGGCTGCTTGCAAGAATTTGACATTGGCCAAGGACAAGGAAGTGGGCTTCAGGCAACAATCTGACATTAGGCTAGAACAAAGAAGTAATTTCAGGCAGGAATCTCAATCTTAGGCTAAACAAAGAAGTAGGCTTCAGACATGAAAATGACTTTGGGCTCAGTTATTTTGATCATCCTGATAAGTCCTTAGAAAAAGTAATCATGGGAGTGATCACAGAATTTTGTTTATTCTCTTCTTTGTTCCTTGACTATTTGCATCTATTGTATTGCCAGTTCCTTAACCTAGAACTGAATTTAATACATGCATGTAATTAAAATGGTATAAAAGCAAAAAGGAGGAGGAAGGATGGGATAGGGTGTTTCTGGGGGTGGAATGGAGAAAGGGGATGACAACAGAAATGTAAATAAATAAAATATCCAATAAAAAACAAAAAGCAAAAAAAAAATAAGGTAAAACACTATATATAATAGAAGCATAATCAAAGTTTAGTGGATTGGGAAAAAATAAAAAATATACAGAATGAAGTATTGTAAAGAAGACAGAAAAGGAAAAGGAGAAGAAGGAAGAGGAAGGAGAGGGAAGGGAAATTTTTAATGGAACATATGAGACATGGCCATGGTAGAAATGTTCTGTTTTGAAGGTATACCAAACTGAAAAAATACCAATACCAAAAAAAAAAAAAAAAATTCAAGCCACTGACTCAAGAGGTTTTACTCTCTCAGGCATAATGAATGTAAAGAAATTAATAAAGAGGTACATTATTAGCTAAATTTCTGAGAAATAAAGGTAATTGTGATGATGGGAGGAGGAACATGACCTTCAAAGAAGGAACAATGACAACTAACCTTCCAAGAAACACAATAAAATCATGATAAAACTACATATTTAAGGTTCTGAGTCAAAATAAAGTGTTATTAACCTAGAATTCTGTTCCTAGAAAAATAATATTTACATTAAAGATGAAGTTAAACCTAATGCAATAGGACTGGATAGATGGCTCAAACAGCCAAGTGTTTGCCATGCAAACACAAGTACCTACATTTGGATTCCTAGAAGCTACACGAAAAGTCAGTCGTAGAGGGGTTGGAGAGATGGCTTAGTAGCTAAGGATGCATGCTGCTCTTGTAGAGGACCCAAATTGATCTCCAGTATCCACTTTGGGTGGCTCCCAATCACCTGTAACTCCAGTCCAGGAGGACAAGATGCACTGGGTATCTTCTAGCTGCTACACTCATATGCACATATTTATTTATCCACAAATAATTAAAAATAAAAGTTTAACATAGACATTACCAAAATGTTCAACATGGAGGCTCTGGCCTGAACCTACTGCCTTGTGGGAGGATCTCATTTCTCAGTTCCAGTCTAATCCAATTGATAGACTTAAAGTTCAGCAAGACACCCTGTCAGCTTCAGACCTGCATACACACACATGCCTATACAGTGTACTTGCATCTCCCACTCCTACCCCAACACACAGGTACAACCAATGAGTTGGGAGAGGGAATGTGAAAACACATTGCCTGAAATAAAAGTGCTTTTTAAATATACATATCACAGATGACCAGGAAATAGAGAAAGTAGGCAGTTAACTAAAAGTGAGTATAACCTTCAATGGCCTGACCCTAGAAATTTCACCTCCTAAAGGCTCCATAACCTTCAAAGTAGAGCCATAACTAGACCAAAAAATGGAGCCAATGCGGGGAGTTAGATTTGAACACTTACACACTTGGTTTGTCCATGTTTTTACTTGAGAACACGCTTTTGAGGATTCTTAGGTTCTTTCTCACCTCAGCCAGTAACTCAATCTGAAAATTTGTGTATTTAAATTTTGGGTTTTTTTTTTTTACATTTACTTATTTTTGTGAGTATGTATATGTAAGAATGTGGAGGTGAAAGAACAACACAAGAGATGATATTCTCCTTCCATGTGGGTTCTAAGGATTGAACTCACAATCAGAAGATTGGTAGCAAGCACCTTAACCCACTGTGTCATTTTAAACTAATTGGAAATATGAGTCTTTTAAAAAGTTCATTTTTATTATTTTAGGGGAGTGTGTGTGTGTGTGTGTGTGTGTGTGTGTGTGTGTGTGTGCGTGCGTGCGTGTGTGTTCAGTTAGCTGCCCATGGAGGCCACAAGTGTTGGATTCCCCCTGAAGTTGGAGTTACAGATGGTTGTGAGCTGCCCAACATGTGTGCTAGAAACCAAATTTGAATCCTCTGCAAGAGCAGCCAGTGCTCTTAATCACTGAACCATCTTTCCAGCTCTCAGAAATGAGTCTTAATGTGTTCTGTTTCAGCCAATGTTCATTCTGTGAATGGAACTCTCAGGAGGATAAGCATATTCATTACCATATAAAATACTTCCTGGACCCTCCTTTTATGCCACAATGTTTCCATCAGGGTAACTTGAACCTGGGAAGACAATGGTATCTGGTAGCAATCTAGGAAGTTCTCCCCAACTTATCAGAAGCTTCCATCACCTTTGAATCTTGGGACCCCTCCAACTATGACACCAGATGACTTACTGTCTGAGACATGGGTATATGAGACAAGTACTGACTCACAAGGATAAATATGTAGAATTATACAAGTATAGCAGAGAGCACAAATTAGGGCTCATTTTACATCCAGAATGGGCATCCAGGGTGTGGAATATAAGAAATTCCATGATAACAAACTACTTCTGTAAACCTCAGCAATATGGCTCAGTTTGCAGAGTAACACTAGTGACTTGATGAGTTCCTAACTTCCAATCTAGAAGAGGAAGAGAGAACAGATCTTGCAATTTTAACAGGATTCTCAACAATGCAACTGAGAAGAAATTGGCAATATTGAATCCAGAGGATGGTGGGCCAGGGTGTGAACAGGTGCCCTTGCAGGAGCCAAATGACCCAGGATTCAGAGGATTGTGGGCAGCAAGTGAATGAGAAAAACACATTCCTCCAAAGACCCATGCAGGAGTTTCAACCCCCCAGTACAAGAGCTGCTGCCACTTCCCCTACCTGAGCTTCCCCAGAAAGAGAGCAGCAGAGCTGTTGAGAGTCCCAAGAGTGTAAACCCAAAGTATACACCTTCCTTCCTTCCCGTGTAGCTTTCTGATGGACCCTGTACTTGTTTATCATGGATATTGTTTCCTGTCGCCCTCCTCAACTGGAATAAAAGGTCTGGAAAAAGTAAACTCTTGAGACTTTGTGTGCTGATGTTCCTTAACCCATACAACAAGCACATCAAGGGCATTCTCAAATTATTTCTAAAGTGAATAGAAGTGGGCTAATAGGCCACCAGTTAGTTTCAGAGTCTTACAAGACTCCTTATAAGTCTCAACTCCTGTTGAGCCATTGGGCATATGGTGATAACTAAGCGCCCTCCTGAGTGTTAACTCTTGATACTGAAAGAGGCACTGTGTCCATTCCTGGTAGTACATGGGCTGCTAATGGAATCTCCTGGGTTCATTGTTTCCAGAGAAGGTTGCATTACTGATCACACTGCCTGTGCAGTTTAGACACCAGCCTGACATCACCCGGCTTCCCTCATTAGTCTGCAATGTTTCCAGCTCTCATGAGGCGTGGTGTGATGGTATTCTTGCTTGTCAACCTGATGACATCTGCAATTAACTAAAGCCCAAATCACTAGGCACACCTGGAAGGTGTTGGGTTGTTAGTTTTAGAAACACACTTTCTCCAGCTAGGCTCTGGGATCAGCGCTGGCCTGCTGTCTACTCAACCCCCATGGCTAGCTAATGCTTTCCCAAGTTCACAGCTATGATCAAGAACAGCCACCATCATGTCACCAGCTAGAGTTTTCCTGACAGTGTCACCCATTCCTCTGGCTGGCTTGCTAAGCTGCACAACAACCATCTCTCCTGAGAATGCCTGGAAGAAGAAAAGTTGCTCTCTTTGCCTGCAAGTCCACTCCTTCATTGTCATTAAAGTCCACATCCTTGTGGCGGCTCACAACCATGTGTAACACTCCAGTTCCAAGAGATCTGACACCCTCTTTTGGCCTCTGTGGGTACTAGACATGCACCTGGTCCACCTACATACATATAGGCATTCACACACATGAAACAAAAGCAAATCTTTGAAAATGTTTTCTAGACTTCATGTGTTGTACCTATTGATAAATGGGCAACCCTTCACTTGCTTTTATGTAACCTACTAAACACTGAAAACTCTGTGTTTCCATAGCAACTGAAAACTCCATGTGGGACACCTTTTTTTTAATGTCTTGTAGGGAGGGGTTAAAACCAGTCTCACTATGTAGCTCTAGAAAGCATACAACGACCTCAAACTCACAGATACCCACCTGCTTCTGTTCCCTGAGTGCTGGAATTAAAGGCATGTGCCACCATATTTAGAAGCATCACACTTTTTTTCCCTTTTTAAACTAAATCATTTTATTATTGACATTCCAAAAGTTGCCCCTCCTTCCTATTCCTCCCCCTCTTTGGAGTTCTTCGCCCCATCTCCCCCCTTGCCTCTGAGATGGTGCTCCTCCACAACCCACCCATTCCAACCTCCACCCCCTCCAACATCCTCTTGCCTGGGGCACCAAGTTTCCAAGGATTAAGCGATCCTCTCCCACTGGACATCAAGCAGTCCTTGTACACAGTGCCGGGGATTATGAACCACCTGTAGTTCCATTGTTTTTGGCTTAGTTCTGGAGCTCTAGGAGAGTTATTGACATTGTTTTCTCCATGGGTTGCAATCCCCTTAGTTCCTTCATCCTCCCTCTAACCTTCTACATTGGTCTGCGACTCAAACCAATGGTTGGGAAGTTTTGACTTGCCTCAGTCAGTTGGTTGAGCCTCTCAGAGGACAGCCATGCCAGGCTCCTGTGTGCATGCACAATAGGCATCAGTAATAGTGTCAGAAATTGGTATGGGTCATGGGATGTACTCAAGTTGGGCCAGTCATGCGTAGCTTTACTTTCAGTCTCTCCTATTTTTCTTCTTGCATTTCCTATTTAGACAGGAAAACAATTCTGGGTTAAAAATTTTGAAGAGGGGTGGGTGGCCCCCTGCCTCATCTGGGGCCATGTCTATTTACTGGAGGTGGTCTCTTCCAGTTCAATTCCCACTGTTGGGCATTTCGGCTAATTTCATCCCCATTGAGTCCCCAGGTGCTTCTCACATCCTAGGTCTCTGGGACTTTATATAGGTTCCCCCCCTCCCCCCCTTACCCCTCACTGCTGCATATTTCGATTCATTCTCCTGGCCCTCTGAGCAACCCTCCAGTATCTCTCTATACTTGATACTGCTTTTTCCTTTTCCCCTCCCCCATCCTACTAAGATTCCTCCCCTCCCTCTGCCTCCCATGAATTATTTTGTTCCCCTTCTAAGTGGGTTTTATGTATCCACACTTGGGCCTTCCTTCTTGTTAAGGCTTCCTAAGATCTGGGGAGTTCTATCAAGGGTAGTCTGAACTTTTTGTCTAATATCCACTAATTAGTGCATACATGCATGTCCTTTTGCATTGGGTTTACCTCAATCAGGATGATGTTTTCTAGTTTCCATCCATTTGCCTACAAAATCATGATGTCCTCATTTTTAATAGCTAAATAGTATTCCACTGTGTAAATGAACCACATTTTCTGATCCTTTATCAGTGGAGAGACATCTGGTTTGTTTCTAGCTTCTAGCTACTACAAATAAGGCCTGCTATGAGCATAGTGGAGCATGTGTCCTTGTTATATGTTAGAGCATCTTCTGGGTTATATGCCCAGGAGTGGAAATAGCTGAGTCTTCAGGTAGTAACTATGTCCAATTTTCTGAGGAAACTGCCAGACTGACTTCCAGAGTGGTTGTACTATTTTGCAATCCCACCAGCAGTGGAGGAGTGTTCCTCTTTCTCCACATCCTTTCCAGAATCTGCTATCACCCTGAGTTTTTTAATCTTATCCATCCAGATTGGTGTAAGGTGGAATCTCAGGGTCATTTTGATTTGCATTTCCCTGATGATTAAGGAAGTTGGACATTTTTTAGGTGCTTCTCTCTCGCCGTTTCGAGATTCCTCTGTTGAGAATTCTCTATTTAGCTCTGTACCCCCGTTTTTAACAGTCACTTTACTAAATTTCTTTGCTTTCTAATTTTTATTTTGTAATTTTTGGGCTTTTTTTGTTTTGGTTTGGTTTGGTGTTAGAGACAGCTTTTTTCTATGTCATCCTGATTGTCTTGGAACTTGCTATATAGAACCAGGCTGGCCTCGAAGTCATAGATATCCACCTGCCTTTGCCTCCCCAAGTTCTGGGATTAAAGGCAGTGCCACTTTACCCAGCATTGCTTCCAGATTTTTAAATAGTGGAAATTACTACCTTGAACGCCTGAAGTGGAAACTTAAGGGTTCTTGGGTCATTGTGGTGGATGGTGTTTTGCTGGGGCAAACACGTGAGGGAACGTTTAGCTGAAGTGGACACAGGTGAAAGACTAAGGCAGACTCGTGAAGGAACATTTTCACTGAAGCAGACACAGGAGAGAGGATGTTCTGCTAAAGCAAACCCGTGATGAAGGATTCTTTGCTAACAACACACATACATTGGTCTGCCTTACATTGCATAGTTGAGCTCATTGTTGGGCTGATTGCATGCATGTGCTGAGATAAGACTAAACTGAGGCAAGGCATATAGAAGACATGTGATGTTTGGAGGGTATAAATAGTACTCCACAGAGTAACAGGGATAGAGCTTGGCTTGCTGGTACAACTAGCTGTGCAATGCTTGTGGGTCTTTCACTTTACTGATCTTGGCTTCCCTGAGAGAGGCACAGACTAGAACTTCTCCTGGTGTTTTCTCCCTCTTGCTAACTTGAGCCAAGGCTGAGGCCTGGCTGTCATCTGCTAGTCATATCACCACTGTTGCTATCCCAATCTACTGACTTTGGACTACTGGTTTATCTGTGAAGTATTTGCAACTGATCAAGCTGTCACTGGCCTGCTAGCCTGTGAACTGAACTACTGACTTCCAGACAACACAGACAAGAGTTGTTCCAAAAAACCTTTCTAAACAGTCCACTTCCCCTGTATCCTTTCCTTTCCACTACCTCTGGGATCTGTGGCTACAAGGGAGATTAAGGTGTGTAACAACCATCATTAAAAATAAGGTTGGAAAAACTTAAAGTTTCAAACATCTTTGCAGCTTTGTACATGTTTAAGTTGTTTTATAATGATAAATATCTAGGAAATAGAATTCTGGCAATGAAAGAAATGTCTTTACATATAAGTTTGAAACATCTGTCCAGGATGAGAAAACCCAGTTTCCCTTATGGCGAACATGTAGGATCTTAGCAGTGTCTCAAGGAAGTTAGATGAAGCTACCAGGATGTTTACAGATTATTCTCCCCATGGCAAAATTGGCTATTATAATTGGTCAATGGTTGTACCACTGACATTGACTCACCTAATTCTAACTTTAAATGAAGATCTCCATCATTTGTCCAGACTAGAACAGGATGACCAGGTCCCGGGTGAATTTCTGGTTTTCCTTACTGTGTCACTAATAGAAATCGAACAGTTTGGGAAAGCCACAGAGAAAACTTGAATAACCAATTATCCTTCTGTTCTGTTCAACTTGCTGTTTACCTAAAAGGGGAAAAAAAGCAGATAAGGGATATAGGGAAGGGAAAGATATTTTTTTTTCACTTCTTCCTTTGGATCTGCATTTTCCAATAGTGTATGTTTAATGGCTTCTGAACTTAGTTCCTAACTATACATTTCTTTCAATATGTGTTTAAGTAATTAGACATATTTTGATATTCTCTTTCATTTAGATTAGTTATGTTAATGAAATAAAAAAAAAGGGGAAAGGTAGAGAGCCTTTGGGGCTGCTTGGCAAGAATTTGACATTGACCAAGGACAAGGAAATGGGCTGCTTGGCAGGAATCTGATATAGGCCCCAAGGACAAGAAAGTAGGCTTCAGACAGAAATCTGACATTTAAGGCTAGAAAAAAGAAGTAATTTTCAGGTAGAATCTGAATATTAGGCTAAAACAAAGAAGTAATTTTCAGACAGAAATCTAAATTTTAGGCTAGAACAAGTAAGTAGGCTTCAGACATGAAAATACTTTGGGCTAGGACAGGGATGTAGGCTTAGTTACTTTGGTCATCCTGATAAGCCCTTAGAAACAGTGAGTGAGATGACCCAATCACAAAAGAACACACATGGTATGCATTCACTGATAAGTGGATATTAGCCCCAAAAACACAATACCTAAGATGCAACGCATAAACCCTCATGAAAACTCAAGAAGGAGGAGGAAGACCAAGTGAGGGTGCTTTTGGTCCTTTTTAGAACGAGTATCAAAAGATTCAACCAGAGCTCCCAGGATCTAAACCTCCAGCCTGAGAACAGACAGGGGCAAGCTGTCCTCTGAGAGGCTCTAACCAGCCAGCTGACTCAGACAGATACAAGACATCCAGAGCCAACAGTGGATGGAGCTTGAGGACTCTTATAGAAGAATAGGGGGAAGGATTGTGGGCCAAGGAGATAGGAACTGCACAGGAAGATCAACAGAGTAAACCAACCTGAACCTTGAGCTCTCAGAGACTGAATCACCAACCGTGGGCATACCATCTAACCGATCTAGCTCCATGGGCTGGACCTAGGCCTCCCTGCAATATGTTGTAAATGTGCAGCTTGGTTTTCATGAGGTCTAAACTCTGGAGTGGGGGCCATCCCAAAACATCGCCGTATTGGGGATGGTCTTCTAGCGGTGCCTCTCTGGCCTCAATGGGAGAGGAACACCTAGCCTCTCAGAGACTTAAAGTGGAGGGTGGGGATACGGAGGAGGGGTACTCAGAAAACAAAAACAAGAAGGGGAAGATTGTGGAGGGGGTGATGGGACGGGTTATAAAGTGAATAAGCAAAAAAATAAAATTAAAAAAGAAAAATAAAATAAAAGCAAAAAAAAAAAAAAAAGAAACATGATCACGGGGTGTTACGGAACTGTGTTTAATGCCTTGCTTGTTCTTTGACATTTGTGTTTATTGTCTTGCTTGTTCCCTTGACTATTTGCATCTATTGTATGCTAACCCACAACCTAGAACTGACCTCAATACTTCATTAATTACCAAGGTATAAAAGCAAAAAGGAGGAGGGGGGATGGGAGGGAATTTCAGGGAGGGGAAATGGGGAAAAAGGATGACATCTGAAATGAAAAATAAAATATCTATAAAAAGCAAAAATAAGAAATTAGTTAAAATTTGATATTGCTAAAAATAGTGGTATCACCTTACATTTAGGTACTTAGGAAGCCGAAACAGAAAAATAAAGCTCAGGAGTTCAAACCCCAATCTGAGCAACCCATGCAGACTTTTATTCAAGGAAATTTTTATTAAAATCAATAAACAAAAATAAAATCAACTAAAAATTTTATTATTGTTGAGTCTTTAGAAATGGTTTTAATAAATTTTTTTAAGGGAAAAACGACTAAAAATCACTTGATTTAAACACTTTTAAAAAATTGAAGAAGATGCATAATGGCCAGATATTGTATTAAAAGCACATAATTTTAATGAATAGCATCATAGAATATGATGGAATACTTGCACATTCAGGTCATAGAGTGTGATGTAACATGCAACAGTACAACGGGGCCAAAAACCCAGAAGCAATACTGCATTAGTAATAAATTGATACTTTGATGTTGGGAAAATTGAGTACCTTAAATTTCTTCAGTGTATCTTCAGAAAGTACCAATAAAAATACTTTTTAAATTATTTGTACATATTTCATAATTCTTTTTTTCCCCCTTGTATTCAGCTTTGTCTTCAGAACAAATGTTATTCATTTCTTAAAATGACCATTTATATTTTCATATTTTTCATGTTCTTAATCAATGGTATGAGAATGGTTTATCTTACTTTATAATACTTCATCTAGACTGGGCATGATGGCAATCTTTTAATCTCACACTAAAGAAGGCATATGTATAGACCCTTTGAGTTTGTAGTACAGAGTACATTCCAAAACAATCAGGGTACACAAAGAAACCTGTTTAAAAAGCAAAACAAACACAAAAAACCAAAACCAGTATCTAATGGATTTTTTATGATTTAAGTAATCTCTATAGCTTTTAAAATGATATAAAAACTAAATCCTATGGCATGAGTTCATTAAGTTGTATAAATAAAAAATGTGCCTACACAATGAACAAAATCTGAAAAAAATTACTTAAATTTGGTGTTTTACAGAATACTCCCCCCCTCTCTTTACCTTCCTTTATCAACGGTTGAGCGAGCACCTTTCCGTGATTCTATGTCAATAATCTTAGATTTTTCTGTGCGGGGTATGGAGGGTTGAAAAACAATATGTCAGTAGATTATGGCAAAGGAGGAATGTCACTTCCATGAGTGTTAAAGACCATTTTAATAGACTGGGAAGGTTTTTCCTGGCTGTAATAAAGTAAGCATACAGGTTTTGGGGACCCCTTTAACAAGAACTACAGCTAGATTCTACTTAAAGAAGCCCTGAGCAAGATATTGGCAATCAAGTGAGAGACCTTGAAAACATGAGAAGCAAAAAGGACAAGTTAAACAGACCGAGCTAGTTCTCATCACAAGAGATTCAATGATGTGAACACTGGGCAAATTTATAGAGGCCAGCGCCACTTGCAGAATCACATATTTAGGTTCCAAGAAATCAAACTTGGGATTGTGAACCAATATCAAAAAGGGGGATGGACCACGTTGAGGGCCACCGGTGCAGGTAGAACTCTGAAGGACTTTACCTAGAAATTGAAATTAACAATGGACTGGACTGGAAAAAACTGATGACAATTGCTTGCAGAAAAATAAACCCATCAAGCTTCCCATAATCTTTGGTGTTAAATCATTTGCCCCCAAAGGGGAATGAAGAAATGCAAAACAGGTACTGAAAATCTGGGATCAGTTTGGGCTGTGCATCTGATAAAAACACACCACAGCTCAAAAACTCGGGTATTTATTAACAGGGGGTGGGAAGACAGGTTAGCTGTCTTGTAGGAGAACATTTTAAGCTGCAGGCATGAGATGAAAGGGGCGGGTTTCAACTTCAGGAAAACAATGTCAACATCTAACCCAGACCTGAGGCGTGTTCTACAAAATACCTTTCACTCAGAACTTCATCGCTCCCCCACAATCTAGAGATTGCATAAATATCCATGCTGGTCCGAATTTAATAAAAAAAATTCCAAAGATACTTATTTAGAACTAAACATGATAGTTAGAGGAAAGATATGCTAAGATAACATAACAGGGTTAAAGCATCTGTGAGCTTTCACTGAATAACCGATGAAAAGTACTTCATAAAATCCAGAAAATGAATCAATTTCTGATAAGTCTTTTTAAATCATTTGAAAATTTTTAGGGTTTCAAGTTCCCTTTCTTGTCTTCCCACGCCTCAAATCAATCTTATCTATGAATTCTTTTCTGTTGAAATTCCACATAGTTGCTTCCATGAATAGAAGTATAAATACAAAAGGTCTGGGTTAATATGCTAAAATTTTCTTTAAGAATAGCAAGAATGAGGTGTTGTTCTTAATCCCAGTATTTGGAGGCAAAAGCAGATGGTTTCTGAAGTCGAGGCCAAACTTGTCTACAATGGGATCCGGAGACATGGCCTGTAATAGAGGGCCGCTGAAAAAAAGAATATTTTTTGCAGAAGAGCTACGTCTTGTTTCAAAATCGTAGTGTTCATGCCAAGGACATTTCAATGGCTGTAAATATTTTTTTGTTCTTTAATACTCACAGAGAGTTAAACCCATATTGGGTATAAAATTTTGGGGCTCAAACATGTCATCGTGACCTGATCTATTAGTAAATGTATTCTTGTTTCTGGACAACATTGAAGATTGGTAATTTTGGAGGTTATTTAATAAAAAATTAAGTAACAGGTAAATGAAGCATTGAGTTTATTGCAGAGTCTATATTCTTTTTTGATGGTTAATGTTGCTTGTCAATTTGACAGGATCTAGAGTCACTTAGGAGACAAACCTCCAGGCACACTTGGGAGGAAATTTATCTAGATTAGGTAAGTCTCTGGGTATCCCTATGAGGGTTTTTTTAATTGGATTAAAGTAGGAGAAACCACACTAAAGGGGAAAAGGACCCCTGGGCTGAATCCTGCTCCCCCTCTAAATGGCTGGTACTGGCATTCATTGCACTCGTATTCAGAACTATGAATGCAATGTGACCAGTGCCTTAAAGTGTGAACAAGATCTGGAAGCAGGAAGCCCAGTTGTGGGAAAAGCCTTCCTGCAGTTATTTCCAAAAAGGTACTTTATTACAGCAACAGAAAAAGAAACCAGTGGCATAATGGTGTTGGGATTATTCATAGATAAGATTGATTTGAGGCTGTGAGAAGACAAGAAAGTGAACTTGAAACTCTTATGATGGTGTTTGGGCCAAACCACCTCTCCTGTTTGTTCTGAACTTTGGGTCTCAGCAACATAGAGTAGGACAATGAGCAGAGGTTATGCACTAGCTTCCATGGATAATAGATGTTGATGCCAGTGTAGCAAATGCCCATGTCTTCTGGAAACAGCAGATTTCACAGCCACCAGCCACTCAATACTTAGCAGAGATTGAGAACCTATATGGCATCAGTTGAGAAATTTGATCCAATGGGGTGAAAAATGAGAGTCACATTTTTCATTAGGTCGCTCCTGGGCATGGTGCAAGGTACCCCTCCAGCTGACTCCTACCCCTTTCCCCAGAATTTTGTCAGAGATTGTTTGGGAGGGGATCCCAAGGGCCTTAAAATTCGTTACTTGGGATCCCATTCCTTTTCATGAAATCGATGTTATGGGCCCCAAGCCAGTTCTTGTGGTCTCATGCGGCCCCAGGGGGCCCAACAACCCATCGTCGCCAACATCCTCCCCAGGGCTTTAAAACTGGAATTTTTTGTCTAGGCGCCTTCCACTGGGCCCATCTGTACCCCCCTTTTGATCAGATGCACTCGAAACCTGAACCTGATGGTCCCACTGGTTCCAGAATTGCACCTTTGACTCCCAGATCACTTGGCCCAGTAAGAGAACTTTGTTTGAGCGGCCCACCCTATCCAAGGAAGAGAGAGGCCCTTTCAGAGGGGCAACCGGGGGGGGGGGGGGGGGGGGGGGGGGGGGGGGGGGGGGGGGAAAAAAAAAAAAAAAAAAAAAAAAAAAAAAAAAAAAAAAAAAAAAAAAAAAAAAAAAAAAAAAAAAAAAAAAAAAAAAAAAAAAAAGGGGGGCCCCAAAACCCCTTTTTCCAAGGAGGGGAGAGGGGGGCCCTTTTTAAAGAGGGGCAACCAGGAGGGGGTTCCCTTTTTTTAAAAATTTTTTAAAATTTGCTCTTTAAAAACCCGGGGAAAAGTTTTTTTAACCCCCCAAAATTTTTCCCTTGTGAGCCCCCCAACACAAAAAAAAAGGGGGGACAACCCCTACATACGTGACGGGAAAAGGTTTTTTTTTGAAAGCCCTTCTGTTTTAAAAGTTTTGGGGGGGAATTTAAATGGTTTCTACCCCCAGTTTTCGACCACAAAAATGTGATGAGGCCCCCGGGTTTTTCCCGGCCCCCTGACCATGCAGGCAGCATAAAAAAATTTTAAATCTCCCCGAAAATTTTTTTCCCAAAAAAACCCAAAACAGAGGACAAAAGGGAGGGCCCCCAAAAATTGGTTTTTTTTTTGGGGTCAGGAGCTTTAGCTTTTTTTTCCTTTTAAAAGTCTCAAACCCCAAGTTTTTTTTCCCCAAAGGGGCCCAAGTTCATCTCGGGGGTTGGGTGAAATTTCAGTTGGAGCCAGGAAAAAGGGGGAAAATTTTGGGGGAAAATCCAAAAAAAAGGGCCCCTGGAAATAAATTCAGGGCCCCCCAAAAAAATTTGGGGTTTGCCCCCCCCCCAAGGATTTTTGTTTTTTGCCAAAAGGGAAAAGGCAGACCCAAAAAATTTTAAAATTTTTTAACTAGAAAATCTTATCCCCCAAAGCGAAACTCTTTTATGCCTTTTCCCCAAAAAAAAACCCACGATCTCCCCGGGGGGGGTTTTTTCCAAAAATTTCCCCCCGGGCCGCCCAGGGGAAAGATTTTTGAACCTTTTGTTTTTTTCACTTAGGGGTTTAATTTTTCGGAAAAATTTTATAACTTTTTAAAAATTTTAAATTTTTTTTGGGGCCTTCACTCCCCCCCATCCCAGATTTTTGTTTTTCCCCCCCCCTTTTGGGAAAACCCGAAGGGCCCCTTTCAAGACAGGGCATTTTTCATGGGACCCCCAAAAACCAAGCCTTGTGGGGGGCTAAAAAAGGGGGGAGTTTAGGGGACAGGCAGGTTTTTAAATTCCCCCCAAAACCTTTTTAAAAATTTTTTGGGGCCAAAATTTTTATATCTCTATGACAGCAAAATTTTTGTGGGAGTTTTTCCCAAAAAACACCCGCAGAAAATCCCTTTCCTTTTAAAAAGGGTTTAAAAGGAATTTGGGGAAAACTTTTTCCCTTTGGGGGAAATTTTCCCAAACCCTTTTCCCCCTCCCCTTGGTGGCCCCCCGGGGTGGGGGGCTTTGAATACCCAAAAAATTAAAAGCAAAAAACCCCCTGTTTGGGGGGGCCCCGGGGGGAATTTGGGGGTTTTTGGGGAAAAACCCCCCCCTTTAACCCCCGGGAAGCAGTTTTCCCATTAGGGGGCATATGTGAAAAAAAGGCCCCGGAGAAAATTTTTTTCCTTTTTTTTTTTTTTTTTTGGAAAAATTTTTTTTTTTTTACTTTTCGTTGTTTTCCCTTTCCCCCCTTTTCCCCCCTCCCAAAAAACCCCCCCATCCCCCCCCCCCCCTTTTCCTTTTTTTTGTTTTATTTTTTTTAAATTACATGAAAAAAAATTTAAGGTTTTTTTAGGTTGAGGAACAGCAATACAATAGATCCCAAATAGTCAAGAAACAAATTTAAACAATAAAAAAAAAATATTTCCAAAAAACAAGAAAGGGGCAATAAAAAAAAATTCTGTGAAAACCCCTGTGTCGGGGTTTTAGGGACTTATCAGGATGACCAAAAATTTCTTTCCAAATTCCCTGCCCTAAGCCCAAAAGCATTTTAAGGGTTGGGGCCCTTTTTCCTTGTTTTTCCCTAAAAATTTGGAAGCTTTTGGCAGACAACCTAAAAAGGGTTTCCCGGCCCTGTTTATGAAATAAAAAGGGAGGAAAACCCCCCTAAAGTTTTGGGGGCCCCTGCTTGGAAAGAATTTAAAAGGGGCCCAAAGGACAATTTTTTTGGGGCTATTGCCCGGAAATTTTTAAATTGGGGTTTGAAAAAAGAAAGTTTTTTCAGGCGGATTAAAATTTCTTAGGTTTAAACAAGAAATAATTTCAGCCGGGAAATTCAAAAAATTTAGGCGGGAAAAAAAGGGAAATTTATTTCAGAGAAAAAGTTTTGAGGTCCATGGATCTAGTGTGTGGGTTCCTTGGGATTAAAACTCGGGTAAGCCTTGGCCCAGCAACCCTTAGTTACCTTGATTTTTAAAAGAGAAGAAAAGACCATGGGCAAAAAACTTTTGGGGTTATGTTCAGTGAAAGTCAGACCCCAGATCCCTTCTGTTTTAAGCCCAGACTTATTTGGGTCTGGACAACCCCCAACACCCTTTTGGGCCTGTGCTGGTTTCTGTTCTGCTTTGGCCACTGACGGGGGTTCCACTAAAAAAAAGAAGTAGGGCCCCAAGCATTTCGGGAACATTTTTTTTAAAAAATTTAAAAAGGGATTCCCCTGTGTTGTACTCCGGCAACTAAAGGTTGGGGGTCCCCCAAAAAGTCTCCCCTTGTTTCTTTTTTTTGGGAAAATTAAACCGGGTTCTATTCCCCCCATGGGAAAAAAAACCCAAAAATTTTCCTGGGGATACAAATTGGGCCAAAAGAATTCAAAAAAAAGTATCCCAAACCCTTAAAAAAAACCCAAATTTAAAACCACAAAACAAAAAAAAAAGTAAAAGGGTAGGATTAAAAAAGCCGGGAAATTTTAAAAAATCAAACTAAAAAGGGCTTGGAAAATAAAATTTTTAAAGTAAATTTCAAAAAGAAAAACCAAAAAATTCCCCCAAAAAAATAAAAAAATCAAAATTTAAAAACCAATTTTAAAGTTGGTTTCTTGGAAAAAAGAAAAACCAAACCCCCAAACAAAAAACCAAAAAATAAATTTTTTAACCCAAAAAAGGCCCCTTAAATGGAAAAAAGGGCAAAAAGAAAAAAACAGTTTTCCAAAAAATTTAAATAATTAAATTAAAATCCAAAAACCTGAAAAAGGGGGGATTTCCTTTAACATAGAAAAAAAAAAACCCTTTAAAAGGGGTTTTAAAAATTTTTTTTTAAAAAAAATTCATTCAAACCTTTTAATTTAAAAATTTTTAAAAGGAATTTCCCCCATAAAACATCAAAAAAATCCCCCCCTAAAAAAGTTCCTTTTTAATTTCAAAAAATACAAACTATTCCCCCTATATTTGGACATTTTTCTTGCCCAGTTTACCAAAAGGGGGTATTTAAAAAATTGGAAAGGAAGAATTAAAATTTCCCAAATTTTTAATTTTTCCATTTTTTTGTTAACCCCCTAAAAAAATTCACCCTTAAAAGAACCCCCATAAACCAATAAAATTCCGGGCCAAAGGGGTTTTGGCGCTAAAAATGAATTTTTAAATGAGACCTTATCCTTTTACTTCCAAAAATTCAATAAAAAAATTTGGGAAAAAATGGTATAAAAAAACCTGAATTTTTGGGTGTTTCCCTAATTTAATCCCCCTTTAAATTTAAAACGAATTTCTAAATTTGGACTAAGGGAAATAAAAAAGACCTTTAAAAGAAAAAATTTTTATCCTTTTTTGGAAATTTAAAATTTTTCCTTTTGCCAAAAAAACTCAAAAAATTTAAAATGAATTAATCAAAAATTAAAATCATTTTTCCCAACCATAAAAGTAGGCTTCTCAAAATTCAAAATTCCAAATAAAGGGAAGCCAAAACTATTCTCAAAAAATAAAAACCCACATAATTCCCCAAAGGGAAAAAAGCAAAATGTTTTAAATTAAAAAAACAAAAAATGCTGAAAAGGGTTTTGACAAAATTCAAACCCCTTCTTTAAAAGTTTGGTTTGGGGATAAGGCGAAAAAATACCCAAAAAATAAACCCCCATAATTTTTGGAATTACGGCTAACGTAGCCAAAAACCCCAAAAAAGGGAGTTTTTAAACTTGAAGCCCCAATTTTAAAAGTGAAAGACATTTTTGCCCAATCTTCCCTTCTTTCAAATTAATTCCCAGGGGTTCTGGGCCCACCAATTTGGGAAACCAAACCGAAAAAAAGGAAAGGGGGAAAAACAAATTGAAAGGGAAAGTAAAATTTTTCCCTTTTTGCAAAAATAGGGGTTTTTTTAAAGGGGCCCCCCTAAAATTTCCCCAAAAGAGAAATTTCTTTAAAAAAATAAACTCTTCGCAAAGGGGGGTTTAAAATTTAAAAATCAAACGGTTGTTTTTCCCCAAAATTAACCAAATGAGAAAAAAAATTTTAAAAGGAAAAAAAAACCCTTTTTGAAAAGCCAAAAAATCCCAAAAATCGGCGGGGGAACAACCAAAATTAAAAAAAACCCATATAAACTCCCCCCCTTCCCCCCTCTGAGAAAGGCCCTGTAGAAAAAACCCCTCAAGGGATAATGTTCCCCAGGCCATATTAATTTTAAAAAGGGGAAAAAGGGCCAAAATCCCAAAAAGCTTAACCCACGGGTTTAAATGCAACCCCAAACAACCCTAAAAATTCCAAAAATTTCTTCAGGTGGTAAAAAATGGGCATTTTCCTTTTTTTGGATTACCAAAATTAATGGTCGGGGGCTTTTTTTCCAACAATTTAAAAAATTTTGGGGAAACCCACCATCCCGGGGCCCCCCTCAATTCCCCAAAAGAAAGTGTATAAAAAAAAAAACTGCTTTATTTATGGGTACTTACATAATAGAAAAGCAAAAAGGGAATAAAAGCCCCGAAAAAAACCCCAAAAGAAAATGTTTTAATTTTCAAGGAAGAAAACCCTTTCATTAAAAAAAGGGACCTTTAAAAGGGGGTGAATGGTTTAAACCTGGGGGTTTCCCAATACATAAAAAACAAATTTGGACCCCTTTCCCCTTAAAATCTTTTTGCCCAAAATTCAAAATCCCAATTGGGTTTTCAAAAGACCCCCACAACAAAAAGGGGGAGAAAAATTGGAATTCTAATTTTATAGAAAAAGGGGGGAAAAAATCCCAAAAAGGGGCCCAAACAATTTTTTCCGGGAAAAAAAACCCCAAGGCCCACCCAAAAAAAATCAAAAAATGGGGGCTTCATAAAATTTCCAAACCTTTGAAAATTTTGGCAATCAATAAAAAAATGGCCCCAACGGTTTGAAAGTGTTTAACCCCTTTTCCAAACCAAAATACAGGCTAATTCCAATTTTAAAACAAGGAAATAAGGGAGTTAAAAAAACTCAAGGGGCCCCAAAATTTTTTTTATAAGGGGGTACAAAATTAACCCCAAAGAAAGGCCCCCGCAAAACCCCCTGGGGAAATAGGGAATGGCTAAAACCCTAAAAAAATTTTCGGGCTCCTTTTTTCCACCCGGGAAAAATGAAATTTAAAAACAAATGGGTTTCCCCTTTTAAGGGCTTTGGGGAAAAAACCCCAAGGATACAAAAACCCCCCTATGAAGCAGGGGCCGGGGGGTGGAGGTTTTTTTGGGGAAAAAAGGGAACCCATTTTGGGGAAAATTTAAGAAAAAACAAATAAATTTTTTTTTAAAAATAAAAAAAAATAAAAATTAAAATTAACATTAAAAGGTTATTCAACCAAGTTTTACCCCTATTACTCTGGCCCTTTTGCCCAGGGGAGGAAGGGGGTTTTCCCTTTCAAACTTTATTCTCGGTAATTTTAAAAAATGCGGGGGGTTCCTTGGGAATTACTGGGTTTTTGTTTTAATAGCCGGGAAGGGAAATTTTTAAAGGTAAAAGTTTTTAAAGAGGAAAATTAAAAAATGTTGGAAACCAATTTAAAATTACAATGGGGGAAAAGGGACCCAGTTTTAAAAAATGCTTCAATTGAATTTTTTTGGGAACAATTTGGAAAAAGATAATTAAAACCGGGTTGGGTGGGGAAACCCAAAAATCATTTTTAAACCCCCGGGAACACAAAATGGTTAAATCACTCAATTTGTTGGTTGGTTTTTAAAACCCCCTTTTCCTGGAATTAACCTTTTAAAAATTTTTCAAAAGACACACCTTCAAGAAAAGGGGAAGCCCAAAATTTTAACGTTTTTAAAAAGGGGAAACAAAAATAAAAAACCAGAAATTTAAAACAGGTGGACAAAGGTTGGGACAAACAAGGGAAAAAAAGGCCGAAAATTTTTTTCCCCAAAAAAGGGGATCCAAATTCCCCCATTTTCGGGCCCCAAAAATTTGGAAAACGTCATTGTGATCCCAAAATGTTTATGGGAAGGGAATACCTGCTTTTTCCCAGGGGACCCCCTGACCCACAAAAATTTAACCCCAGCCAAACCAAAAACCCCTTTCCATTTAAAACCCCAAGGGGAGGGTTTAAAACCCAACCCCCAAACCTAAAAATTTACCAAAACCCCACAATTTAACCCCCCTCCCCCCAGCCCCCCCCCCCTTTTTTTAAAAAACCAAAAAAAAACCCCAACCATAAAATCTCCAAAAATTTTCCAAAAAGTCTGGGGTTTCCTTTTCCATAAATTTTCCCCTTAAATAATTCCCCCAACTTTGATTTTAAAAGAATTTGCCAATTGCATAAAACACCTTGGCGCGCACAGGGGAAAAGGGAAATGGAGGTTTTTTAAAAGGGGAACAAAAAGGGTTTTCCATTTTAAAGTAAATTTGGAAAATATTTTAATTAATTTTTTTTTCAAAAAAAAAAATTTTAAAAAGCGTTTCCAAAAATCAAAACCATTTTTAAGTTAAAGCAACCCTATTTTTTTTTTTAAAATTTTTTGGGGTTTTTTTTTTTCTCAAAATTTTATGATTATATTAGGTTTGTTTAGGGGGAAGGAAACCCCCTTTAATTCCCCTTTTTTTGTTTGGTTTCCCCTGGGAAAAACCCCCAATTTAAGGTATTCTTGCGGGCCCCAAATTTTTTTTAACCCCAACCCTTAAGGGACCCCCCTTTGCCTTCGTTAAAAAGAATAAAATTAAAAAACAGCTTTAAAAATTTTTTTTAACTTTTGGGGCCTCAGTTAAAATTTTTGTTTTAATGTTGCCCTTTTTTGGCCCAATTTAAAAGGACACCCCTTAAACAAAGGGGCGGAAAAAACCCTAAAGGGCCTAAATGTTTGGACCCGGTTCTTAACCAACGGGTTAAAAATCAGGGGTTGGCCGATTCTCCCCTTTCCGTATGTATTGGGGCCCATTTCCCTGACTGGGGGGGGATTTGAATTTTTCCTTTCTCAGATAACAAATTTTGTGGCAAAGAACCTAAATTTAAGGGGTTTTAAAAGGGAAATTTTTAAAACAACACAGAAAAAACTTCCCCAAAATATTTAAAAAATTCGGGTTTTCATTCGCCTTGACCTAAAAAGAATTCGGGGGGGAATTTTCAAGGTCCAAATTTTTAAATTTAGCCAGTAATTTTTGGGGGAAAAGTTTATAGTTTGCTTGGAGAAAAATGGGGTTAGGGGTTGAAGTATTTTTTTTAAAGGGGGAAAACCCCAGGAATTTCCCCTTTCGTACCTGGGTTGGGGACCCAAACTCTAAAATGGGCCCCTTTTTGGGCTTAAAAATTTTTTTCAAACTAACCTCACAACAAAGGGGGGGACAAAAAATTAATTTTGGGATAAGGATTTTAAAGAGGAAAACATTTTAAAAAAATTAAAAATTTTTGGGGGTTTTTTTTCCACAAATTTTTATCTTTTAAAAAAGTTAAAATTTTTTGAAAAAAATTAAAACTGGAAAATAAGGTTTTGAACCAAAAAAGGAGCCCCCTTTCAGGAAAAAACTTTTCTCCAACCCAAATTTTCCCCACAAAAACCCTCTTTTTAATACTTTTTTAAAAATTTTAATTTTTCAAAACCCCATTTTAAAACCCCGGATATTAAAAAAAATTGTTATTGAAAAAGGGGGGTTTATGTGGAATGGGAGGATTACTATCTAAAAAAACAAACCCTTTAAAATATTTTTTTTGGTTTATTTTTTGAATGGGGTTTAACCATTTTAAAGTTTTGGGGTATGCAAGAAAATCTTTATAAATACTATTTTTTTTTTGGGGAAATTTTGGGGGTTTTCCAAACCTTACTTTCTTGTTTTTCCAAGCAAGGTATTTTTTTTAAAACACACCCCTTTAACCAAAAAACACACACAAAAAAAATTAATAAAAAAAAAAGGGGGAATTAACAAAAAAACCAAAAAAATTTCCCTTTAAAAAATTACCCCCCGACTTAAACCCAAGAGCCCCCTTGAATGGACTAACAAATTTTGGAATTCCTTTTTACAAAAATTCAGGGGAAATGGAAAAGTTTGTGAACACCCCAAATGAAAGATCCTTATTCTTTTTTTTAAAAGGGGGGCCCATTAAATAAAAAGATTTTGTGATTTGGGGGGGCCAGCCAAAACTTTGGATTGAAAAGAAACCTTTCCCTAAGGTTTTAAGGGGGGGGTTTTTCCCCTTTTTATGGCCCCCCGGAGTTCATAAATTTAAACCCCACCACATGCCTTTTTAAAGGGGAAAATAAAACCCTTTTGCCCCAAAATGATACCTTTTAAAAAAAATTACCATTAAAAGGTTTAAAAGGTGATAGGAGATTAAAAAGTTTTTGGAAAAATTAGATTCTTTTTTTGGGGGGGGCCGGTTGTTTTCAACAAACGCCCTTTGGGGGTTTTAAAGACCTTTAAAAAGGGGTTTTTTGGGGAAGTTTGGAGATGGCCCTACCCTTTTTGTATTTAAAATTTTAGATGAACCGGTTTGTTTTTAAATATATCTGTATGCTTTTAAAGGGCCCCTCAAAGAATTTTTTTTTAAATTTAATTTAATAAAATTTCCCTTTAAGGGCTTTAGTAGGGGAAAATTTTAAGGGTTTAAAAACCCAAAATATGAAATTTTTTTTTCCCCAAAACCCCGCCCTTCCTTATTTTAATAAAGTAAAAACTAAATTTGGATTTTCCCCAACAGGACACAAACCAAAACGGAGGAAAAAAAAACCGTTATTTAATTTCCGTGGGGACTTTTAAATAGTGTTAAATTTTTTGGGGGCCCCCTTTCCAATCCCTTGGGGGGGTTTTGGGGTTAATCCCTTTGTTTTTTTTAATTTTTCCCTTAGGGTTGTTTATTGAATTTTTTTTGTTCCCTTTGTTTGCTTCCCCAATGGAAAAATGGCTGTATGTACCGTTGTGTGTGTGTGTTTGGTTATGGGAGCGTGGGCGTGTGAGGGAAATTTTTGATTTTATTTTTCCCTTATTAAAATTACTAAAAAAAATAAAAAAAAAGGGGGGTTATTGGCCTTTTGGGGGGGTGGGGGGGCGGGGGTTAAAAATGTGGGGATTTTTTACCCCAAAGGGGGCGGAAATAAATTTTCACCTTAATAACCCCCAAAGGGGGGGGAAAATTTTTTTTAAAAAGTACCCCAATAATTGGGCCTCCTTGGGGGGATTTTAAACTTTAAAAATTTTGTTTTTGGGGGAAAAAAACCCCTAGGCCCCCATCCCCGCTAATTTAAAAAGGGGTTTTTCATTTTAAGGTGGGGGGGGGCTTAAAAAGGGGGGATCCAATTTCGGAACCTCATGGCTTTAAATACAAAATAGCCCCCCCAATGGGCCTTTTATTTCCCCCCGGGGGGGTCAAAATTTCACCCAAATAAGTTTTGGGAAAAAAACTTGTAAAGGGGTTGGGGGGGGGAAAAAATATGAGTAAACCCGGGGGAAAAACCCCCCCAATTTGGTTTTAAAACCCCCCAAGGAAAATCCATTCCCTTTTTTGAGGGGGAAACCCCGGGTTGGAGGAAAATTTTCCGCCTTTTAACTCACGGAAAGGGTTTTAGCGCTAAATCAGTTGCAGAACCAGGTTCCAAAAACCCCCCTTTGGTTTTTCCCTAAACCCGGCCTTTTCCCCGGGGAAAAAGGTTCTTTGGGCCTTTGGGGGTCCCGGTCTTTGCCCTTGGCCCCTTGTGGGTTAAAAAAAAGTTTTTTGGGGTTCGTTTTTGGGGGGGGTTATTGGGTTGGGCGGGGTTTTTTTAAAAAAAGGGGTTTTCAAAATAAATTGGGGGTGGGGTTTTTTGATTTGGAAACCCAAAAAAAAAAAAAAACCCAAAACAAAAAATTCGGGCCCCCCCAAAAAAACCCAAAACCCCAAAGGGGGGGCATTTTCCCCCCAAATTATAAAAAAAAGCCCCCTTGATAAATTAAAGGGGGGTTTACCTTTCAACCCCCCCCCGGCCGGGCAAAAACCTGAGGGGGTTTTTCTTTTTTTTTCTTTTTTAAATAATTTTTTCCCCAAACATCTAAAAGGGTAAATTAACCCCGTTTTTTTTCCCTTTCCCCCCCATTTAAAGTTCCCAAACTATTCCCCTTTTTTTTTTTTATTATTCCCCTTGCTCCCGGTTCGATGAGCTGGGTTTTGGTTTTTTCAGTTTTTGGGCTTAAATTTGGGGCTGACGGAAAAGCCCCTCTGGGGGTTGTAAAGTCTGCTTTAAACTTTATTTCTTTCGATGACAACTGCCCAACAGTTTCCGCAAAGATTTTTTTTAATTTTTAGTCCTAAAGGGTTTTCTTGGCCCCTAGTCCCAAGTTGGTTTTGAAGGGGTTTCCCCTCCCCTTTTCCTTGGGTTACCTAAAAAAACCAAAATACTAAGTTTATCGGGGGCAGGGTTTTGGGGACAAAGAGAGAGGGCAAAGAGAGTGGTGTTCATGAAAAGAGGCCAGAGGTAGATGTGAAGTTTATAGCAGGCCTGAAAAAGTCTTGGGGGGGAAAGGATGGTGAAAAAAGGGAGGGATGAGTTTAAAGGGGGGAAAGGCTCTCACCTGCCCTTAAAAACTTTTGCGAAAAGAGGGACCTCGATCTTCTTGGGACCCCTTGGGAAACCTCCCCCGGGCAGAAAGCTTTTCTCCTTTTTTTCGCCTTGGATTTTTTTGGATTGCCCCTGCTGAAATTTTCGGCACTAGGTTGGGTGCTTTTTGGCGGGCCTTGCCTTTTTGGAGTCTCCCATGGACCTTGGGCCCCAGGTTTCTGGCGCCCATTTTCCCATGTCAAATCACAATTTGGTGAGAAAAACCCCCCTCGGTTTAAAGGGGGTTTAACCAAGTTCTCCCTTCCCCAATGGTGGGTAAGGAGGAGGGTTTTAAGCCCTCACCAAACCCCCAAACCTTTGCCCCTTTGGGAGGGTATTTAACCTATGGAGGTTTGGTTTGGAAGGGTTTTGCAGGTACTTGGTCATGTAATGTGGGGCCCCGGCTCTTTTTGGTCTCGGGTTATTGATCCTCTAAGTTTTTTCAAAACATTATCCCCCCAAATTAAAACCCTTTCCCTTTAAAAGTTGCCCTGGTCTGGAATTGTTGGAGAAACGGAAAGGAAAATGTTAAAGCAAAAGGGAAAGGGTGATATGATAAAAAATTGTCTTTTTTCCCAGTGCAAAAAATTAAACACAGAGTAAAAATTTTAAAGGGGAAAAAAGGGAACTTTGTGAATAGTATGTCCCAGAAGAAAAGGGAAAAAGAAAGAATCAGTGAATTTTGGGCCCAAAAAAACCCCCTTTTTTTTGCCCCATTTAAAAACTAAGAAAAGATTTTTTCTATTTTATTTTGATGTGTGTAGAGGGTTTTTGTCTGAAAGGGCTGTCTGTGCATCTATTAATTTAAGCCCCGCACAAAGGGCCCAAAAATTGTAGGGAAAGTTGAATTTTGAACTTCTGGGGAGCCCCTTTCATGTGTGTGGCGGGAAATTTTAAAGAACGGTTTCTTGGGGGAAAATTCATTCATTTTAAAGGGCAAAACCAGGACATGAAATCAGATTTTAAAGAAAGAACTTAACCCTTTTATATTTTGGTATTTATTTGGGGAGTTTGGGGAAACCCCCATATTTCCCCCTAAAACAACCTTAAATTTTTTTCCTGTTTTGCTCTTTGACCCCCAAAATTTGTCCCCCCTGTCCACAGCTTAACCATCCCCTCACCCTCCCAAGAAAGAGGGGTTTCTCCCGGAAAGGCGACACAAACTCAGATCACAGACTTCACAGGCCCCAAAGAGGGAAAACCCTTAGTCAGAAAATTCCCCAAAAGGCCCAGTTTAACACCGAATTAACAAAATGGAAAGGGACCAAACACAAAAACCCGTAAAGCAACAGAAACAAAGCTTTTTTGACATTCATCACACCTTTTTAATTTCCACCACAGTAAGCCCTTTAAATAAAACCAACACACTGGAAAACCCAAGATTTTCGTTTTAAAATTCCCATCCCCCGGGGATGTAGGGGCTTTAAAGGGAAACAATAAATAACCCCCTTTAAAAAGAAATAGAGAACACTAGTAAACGGGTAAAAGCCCAAAAGAGGAAACCCCTTAAATTTTTTAAGAAATACGGGAAACCCAAAAAAGGGGGGGGAATGGAACAAAAAATACAAGATAAAAAATTTTAAAATTAAAAACAATAAAGAAACCCCCCAAGGGAGAAACCCATGGAGATGGGAAAAACCCCAGGAAAGAGAAAAGGGGGTCATAGATGAAAAGCAACCCCAGCAAAAAAACAAAGAAAAGAGAGGAAGAATTAGGGTTTGCAGAAGATACCATAGAAAACTTTGAAAAACATTTAAAAAAATGAAAAAAGTCCTAAAACCTAAAAAATCCGGGAAAACCCCCAATAAAACAATGAGAAGATCAAACCTAAAGAAAACGGGGTTACGGGGAGAGAAAAGTTCCCTTTAACTAAAAGGGGCCCAGAAAATTATCTTCAAAAAATTTTAAAGAAAACCTTCCCAACCTAAAAAAAAAAATTGACCATGAACTTTCAAAAACCCTTTTCAAAAAACCCCAAAGAAACTAGATTTGTAAAGAAATTTTCTCTTTATATTTTTTTAAAAAAATACCAAATCCCAACAAAAAAAAGGAATTTTAAAAAAACGAAAGGGGAAAACGGGTAAGAAACATATAAAGGCAGACCTATGGGAAATTTTAAAGATTTTCAAAACGGGCCCTCCAAAAGGTAGACCTGGGCAATGTCATTCAGACACAAGTGAAAAAAACAAATGCCCCCCCGGACCTTCTAACTAGCAAAAACTCTCAATTCCCTTTAGTTGGTAAAGGGCATGTTTTTTTAAAAGGAAAAAAAAAAAAATTAAATTTTTACACAGTATAATTCCCCCAAATTCCAAGCCCAAAAAAGGGGAAAAATTTACAGGAAAAAAATTCCATCCCACAGGGTTGGGAAAACTTTAACCCCTAGATAAAGTGAAAAAATTAAAATCTTTTCACCCCAAAAACCCAAAAGGGGAAGATACCCACACAAACTTTAATTCCACCTCTAACAACAAAAATAACGGGAAATGGGGAAAAACCAATTTCCCTGTTTTCCTTTAAAAATTCTTTTTATTTTTTTTTTAAATTTTTTTTTTGCTTATTAAATTTATTCCCCCGTCCCAAGTCACCCCCTCCCAAAAACCCCACTTCCCCCCCCCCCTTTTTTTTTGTGAAACCCCCCCCTTTTTTTCCCCCTGAAATCCCCCCCCCTCCCATTTTAAAAGTCTTTTGAAAAGGTTGGTGCTTCCTCCCCCATTGGGGCCGATGAGGAAACCCAGCTTGAAGCCCCATAATACTTTTCCCAGGGTGCAGGGGTTTTTTGGGAAAAGGCCCCCACCCCGATGTTTGGGGGGACCGCATAAAAACCCCAAGGGGCTGCACCTTTTTCCCAACTTTATGTTCAGGGGGGGCCTGGGGTCCCCACCATTGGAGGGGGGTTTTTTTGTGTAGAAAGGGTTATGCCCCGGTTTGGGGGGTTTCTGTCTCCCCCCTAAAGGCCCCCAAAAGGGTTCGGGGTTGGTTTTTTCTTTTTGGTTGTTTCTTCCTTTTGCATTTTTCCAAATCCCCTTAGGGCTACCAACAATTCCCCTTCCCCCTATTCTTTTAATTAAGAGGCCTCAAGCCCCCCCTTTTTACACGGGTTTTGGCTCTGGTTGTCGGGTTTTCTGCCCTGAGTCAGCTGGGGTTTTGGCCTCTCAGAGGACAGCTTCCCCCGTAAAGTTCTCAGGCTGGGGGTTTTTTAGTTCCGGGGAAAGGTTTCGGGTTTTTAAATTTCCTTTTTGTTTATTTCGTTCTAAAAAGGACAAAAAGCCTCTCCTTTTGGTTTTTCCCTTTTTTTGGGAGTTTCATGGGGATTTATGCGTTGCTTTTTTTGGTTTATTGTGTTTTTTGGGGTTTTAAATTTTCAAACAACCCAAGTGAGCATAAACCATGTGTGTTTTTTTTTGTTTGGGCCCCCAATTCTCCCCTCAGGCCCTTAATATTTTTAAAACATCAATGGGACTAAATTCCCCAAAAAAAAGACAAAAGGACCAACAAAATGGTTGAAATTAACGGGAAAACCAAAACCCAATTTTGCTCCTTACAGGAAGCCAAAACTTCTGACATTTCTTAAAAACTAACCTCAGAGTAAAAGGAAAAATAAAAAAACCACACTTTTTCCCAAAGAAAAGGGTAAGAAAATACCCCAATTGGGAAAAAATTTTTGGGGGGACCCAAAGGTGGAGTTTTGGAGACTAAAAGCAAAGGCCCATCCCAAGAGACTGTCCCACCTGGGGGAAATTCCATCACTCTGCGGGACCCCCAAAACCCCAAAACCTTATTCCCAAAATGCCAGAAAGGGTTTTTGGGGCTTGGACGGAGCCTGTTTTGGGGCTGTTCCTAAAGGGGGCTCTGAAGTTTCCCTGCCCAAAACAGATGTGAATGCTGAAACCCCAAACCTTTGGGAAACCCTGAGGGGGGGAATTCCCCAATGGGGGAAAGTTAGGGGGAAGGAAGGGGAAAAGGGGGCTGAAGGGGCCTTATTTTGGAAATCAATGGGAGGGGGAGGCCCGGGGTTTCCTGTGAAAGTTGATGCCCAGTTGTAGAAAAATTTTTAGGGTGGGTGAGGAGGGAGGGGGCGGGGTGGGGCCCCCGAAGAAGGGGGCCCCTTTCTTTTGAAGCAGGGTAAGGAGGGCTTGGGGGGGGGGTTTTGCGGGAGGGGAAAAACGGGGAAAAAGGGGAGTATTTTAAAAAAAAAATAAAAACCCAATTTTTTTTTAAAAGAAGGTTTAAAAATTTTGGTTTTGGGTTTACAAAATTTTTTTGGGGGAACCATTTTTTCTTTCACCTTTTTTTCTTTAATCTTTGGCCCCAACTAAACTTTTAAATTGTTTCTAGGGCTGCTTTTTTTTTTTTTAATTTTTCCTCCTTTTTTTCTCTTTGGGGGAATGACAAAACCTTTTCCTTTGGGTTTTCCTCATGGTAAAAGGGGTTTTTACTATTTTTTTGGGGGAATACCCCCAAGACTCCGGGAATTTTTGAAAAACATTTAACCATTTGGGAAACCTTTTAGAGGCTTAATGAATGAGGTTTTGAAATATTTCACCCCCAAGGCTCCATTTAAATTACCTTTTTTAAATAGCTTTTTAAACTCTTGTCAAAAAAGCCCAATTGATGATACTTGGTGTGTATTTTTAATTGTTTGTCAAAACCCGGGAAGGATGTTTTTAGAAAGGTTCTGGGAAAGGTAGGGTTTAGTCCCTCCCTTTCTTTTTTGAGACAAGGTCTCTTTATGTAGTTTTTGGGTTTTTGAATAAAGGGGTCGGTTATTTGACCGAGATTCCCTCCCTTTCCTGCCTCCTGGGGGTTAAAAAGCAGGGGCACCCCCCAAACCCCACTATGGGGTTCCCTTTTATCTAGTTTTTTAGTTATAAAATTAAATGGTATTTTTGGGGGGTTTGGTTTAAAGAATAAGGATTATAACTTTAACTGTTTGGGTTTAAAATTAGATTTTCCCCCTTTGGGTTTCCATATTTTTTTTCCAATTTGTTAGGGATTTGGGCATTAGGGGTGTGGTTTGTTGGAGGGAAGGTTTTTTCACTGGGGGTTGGGCTTTGAGCCAGGCTAAGCCTTTGTCAAAGTGTCCATTGGGCCCCCCACTACCTCCCGCCCAGGATTAGAACCCAGCCTTTTCTAACAACCATGTCTGCTCCCTTTTTCCCCGCATGCCTCATGCTTCGCCCCATGCCCAAAAATTTGGAAAATAAACTCTGAACCTGTAAACCCCCCCCAGTTTAAAATGGTGTCCTTTTTTAAAAGTTGCCATGTTTTTTTTGTCTTTTTCCCCAAAAATCGGGGGACAAGGGGCCCAAAAGCCTTTTCCCTACTACGTATTGTACAATTTTTTTCAGAAAAAAGGTTTTGGATCTGAAAGGGGGACTCGGTTTGGGTTTTCCGAAAAAGGGCTTTTTTCTTTTTAATAGGCAAATTTCACTTCAGGCCCCCAAGATTCTTGAGAGGGGGGGGTGGGGTGGCGGCCCCGCCTTTTTTCACAGAAACTTGGGGGGCGAGGCAGGGCGGTTTCTGGTTACAAAGGCCCCAGGGGCCCGGGGGGTTAAAACAGAGTGATTTCCCAGGAAGCCGGCGCTAAAGAAAAAAACCCTTTGTCTCAAAAAACCCCAAAAAAAAAAAAAAAGGGTTCTTGAGTTTTCCCCCATTTTTTGGTTAGAAAAATTAACTAGTTCCCTTTTTGACTGCCCCTTTCTTTTTTTAATTTTAAAAAAGATATTAGCCACACGATGTAACGGGGCTAACCTTAAAAAAGGATCAGGGGGTTTCCCCAAATGGAAAATATAGAGGGGAAGGCAAAAGGAGTTGAGAGGATTGCGACCCCCATGAGGAAAGAAACCCCCCAATCCCAAACCCAACCCAAGACCCCCCAGGGTTTTAAACCCCACCCCCTTGGAGTTTAGGGAGGGGCCCATGGCCCCAATATATATGCAAGGGGGGCTATATATAGTGGGAGAAGGGGATTCTTGGTAAAATTTAAAGGCCCGGGACGTAAATGGGGGGGATATTCCAGGGTGGGTTGTGGGTACGGGGAGGGTGGTGGGGGTACCCATCTTAGAGGAAAAGGGGAGGGGGGGGGGTTTGTGAGTTCCTGGAGGGAGGGGGGGAAAAAAGGGGGGTTAAGGAGAGAATATCTGAAATTGTAAAAAAAATTTTAATAAAAAAAAAATTAAAAAAACCCAAAAAAAAAAAAAAAAGAAGATATTACCCAATAGCTTTGGGGAAGTTTGGCCCCCCCTTTAGCCCCGGGGAAGTCCCTTTTTTTAAGGGTTTTGCTGGGAAAATTTTTTCCCCCCTCCTGCAGTGGGTTTTTTTATGATAAAAACCCCCAAGTGCATTTGGGGATTTTTCCAGTTTTCATTTTGAAATTGAAAAACAAAAAAATTTAAAAAGTTTAAAAGGTTTCCCTGGACAGAAAATTTGGGCTTAATCTGGCAACCCCTAGGGCTAGGCTGTGGCAAACAAAAGGTTCATTTTCCCCATTTAATTACTAATTTTAAACCCCCACACTTTGGGCACAAAAAATTTCACTGTAGGGAAATGCATATATTTACGAAGGTAGGGCTTTAAAAAGGAGGGCTGCTAAAGTTAAGAGGGGGGGGGTTTTCCAGGGGGACTGAGAAGGAGTCTGTGGGGGATAATGAACCGGGGGACATTTGCCTCGACAAGCTGCTGATGGGGGCCCGGGTTTTTTTGGAGTAAAGATGATATTTCCCAGCTGCCGGGTGAAAAGGTTGAAACCAAACCCCAAAAGGGGGAAAGGGGGGGAGGGACGGGGAAGAAAGGTGATAGGGATCTCCAATTCCAGGTAGGCAAATAGGGGGAACAGGCAAAGGGTCCGGGAAACAGGGGTTTTCAAACAGCAGGGGCATAGCGGCCAGGGAGAAGCCCCGGAATGGGATGGAGCCCTCATTTGTTCCTGTCCTTACCAGCTTTTCAGTTGATGGTTAAAATGAAACCAGCCACACCAACACAGTGTAAATTTTGTCCCATAAACTTTTTATGGGCCCCCAAGGTGAAAGGGTTACAATTTCCCCCTTTGGTTGGGCCAAATGTTGGATTTAAGGATTGGCCCTTTTTATTTTTTAATAGGATTTTAAATTTTTCATGTGCCTCTTACATTTTTAAAATTTTTCCAAAACCCTAAATTAAATGAATAGAGGAGTCCTCTTTTTTTTCCCCAGGAATGGGGGTTTTTTGTCGGGTCTATGAGGGTTTTCTTTAGATAGGAGTTATAAATTTTTTCCGGGGGAAACCTTTTCCATTTCAAAACAGCAGCTGTTGTGGGAAAACCTCCTAGGTAGGACACAGCCCTAAAATCTTTATTGTTATAAAATTATAGAAAAACTGGGGGTGCACAAACCCTGTTTTTCCAACTTGAGGACAAAAGGGAAACCCAAAGGAACACAAATTTGAATTTTGGATTCTGGGGAGGGTGGACTACTAAAATTATGTAAACCAAAATCTAAAACCCCCATGGTTTAAAAAATTTGGGAAAGTTCTTGAGTTCATAAAAAGACAGGGGTTTAAGGCTTAAAAATTGGGAAAGAGCCAGCAAGGGCCCGGGGCATTTTACGGGTCTTTTTGGCTTGTTTTTAAAATAGTACATTCTTTGTCCTCCTTTTTATCTTTTTACCCCTCCTCGAAATCTATGCCCCTTGTTTTTTTCCCTTTTTAAACCTTGTCTGGGGCTTTTTTTGATGTCCGGGTTTTCTTTTTAAAAATCTTTTGTGCCCTTTTGGGGTGCCCAAAGTTGTCAGAGATGGTGCCTGGGCTCAGCAAAAGCCAAAAATTATAAACTTTAGATATTGGCTTTCAGGCGGGAATTTTTGGGCTGTACAGTTTTAGCTGAAACCAACATGTCCCTGTAATCAGGGTTTTTGTAGCTGTAGTCTTAAAATAAAACCCACCCCTAAAACCCGGGTCTAAACCGGGCCCTTTTTGGGGGGTTTCGCTCACCCCCAGGGGGCTAGTTTTCTATTTTTTAGCTTCCCCTGCAAACCCCGGGGTAGCTTGCCAAAGCAAACCCAAAACCCCAGTTTTTTCCTGTAAATGCCTGGACCCGCGCTTGCTTTTTCAGGCCATCCACCCCCGGTGTCAGGTGCAGTTTGGCCAGCTACCTCTAAATCAGCCCCCTTACCCCGAAATGAAATCACTAGAGACTTATATTATACCCGCCAGATTTATAATAGTAATTCCCAAACCCCCAAAAATTTTGCCATGCAAAAAACCCCAAAATTTTGTTATATTTTTAAAACAAGGCCTGCTTTTGGCCAAATTGGGGCAAATTTACCCTTTTCCTATTTGTTTTTCCCCCAATTAGGGAAATTTCCCAAAGGTTTATTTTTCCGGCCCCCTGCAGGAAACATGGGGTCTACCCCTTTTTCAACCTCCATCTTCCTCCCTCGGGTCCCCCCTCTCATTGTTTTTTTCCCTTTCTCCCCCTTTCTCTAAAACTTTTCAAAAAACTTTAAACCCAAAAGTTAAACAAGGTTGTGGCCTTGTTTAAAAGCCAATGGCCGGGCCTGGTGCCCTTCTTTTCTCCCTGCCTGTTGGGGAAAAGGGTTTAAACTTGGGCCCTGTTTACCTGGCCCATGGTTTCACCCATTATGGGAAAGGGAAATTAACCCATTTTTTTTTCCTTTGTGTTTCTATTCTTTATTTTTTTAAAATTTTCCCAACTTAAAAATCTCCATTTTTTTTTATTGTTTTTGCTTGTTTATTTTTTCTTTTCTTTTTCCAGTGTTTTTGGAGGAAAAGGACAGTTTTTTAATTTGGGAAAACCTTTTTAAAAAAATGTGAAATTTTCCCATATTTTCATGAAGGAGCATGTTGTATAGGGATAAAATTTGTCAGAAAAAGGGCATTATTTTTTTTAAAGTTTGATTTGGGCGATGGTTTTGAACTACTGGTTTGGGGGGTTTGGGGGGGGGAAACCAAAATTTGGGTCTTTTTCCAAAAACCACCCCAATTTGGCTAAAGACATTCTCTTAGACCCCTTTCCTCTTTTTTTTAACGGGTTAAAGACATTCCCTTTAAAAAGTTGACCCAGGGGGATGTCATTCAGACACAAGTGAACACAAATCCCCCCGGACTTCTATACTCCAGCAAAACTCTAAATTACCTTAGATGGAGAAGCTATGATATTTCATGGGGAAAAAAAAACAAAAAAATTTTAAACACAGAAATCATTCCACAAATTCAGCCCTACAAGGGAAAATACATGGAAAACTCCAACACAAGGTGGGAAACTATACCTAGATAAAGTGAGAAATTAATCTTTCACCAAACCCAAAAGAAGATAGCCACACAAACATAATTCCACCTCTAACAACAAAAATAACAGGAAGCAACAATCACTGATCCTTAATATCTCTTTTATTTTATTTTATTTTTTTTGCTTATTCACTTTATAACCCGTCCCAGTCACCCCCTCCCACAATCCTTCCCCATCTCTTGTTTTCTGAGTACCCCCTCCTCCTGTATCCCCCACCCTGCCACTTTAAGTCTCTGAGAGGCTAGGTGCTTCCTCTCCCATTGAGGCCAGATGAGGCACCCAGCTAGAAGACCATACTCCATATACAGGCTGCATGTTTTGGGATAGCCCCCACTCCAGATGTTTGAGACCTGCATGAAAACCAAGCTGCACATTTACAACATATGTTCAGGGAGGCCTAGGTCCAGCCCATGGAGGTAGATCTGTGTAGACTAGGTATGCTCCACGGTTGGTGATTCAGTCTCTGAGAGCTCCAAGGGTTCAGGTTGGTTTACTCTGTTGATCTTCCTGTGCAGTTCCTATCTCCTTAGGGCCCACAATCCTTCCCCCTATTCTTCTATAAGAGTCCTCAAGCTCCATCCACTGTTTGGCTCTGGATGTCTGTATCTGTCTGAGTCAGCTGCTGGTTAGAGCCTCTCAGAGGACAGCTTGCCCCTGTCAGTTCTCAGGCTGGAGGTTTAGATCCTGGGAGCTCTGGTTGAATCTTTTGATACTCGTTCTAAAAAGGACAAAAGCACCCTCACTTTGGTCTTCCTCCTTCTTGAGTTTCATGAGGTTTATGCGTTGCATCTTAGGTATTGTGTGTTTTGGGGCTAATATCCACTTATCAGTGAATGCATACCATGTGTGTTCTTTTGTGATTGGGTCATCTCACTCAGGTCTTAATATCTCTTAACATCAATGGACTCAATTCCCCAACAAAAAGACAGAGACCAACAGACTGGATGCATATACAGGACCCAGCAATTTGCTGCATACAGGAAGCAAACTTCAGTAACAGAGACATACACTACCTCAGAGTAAAAGGCTAGAAAACACATTTCCAAGAAAAGGAGTAAGAAAATACTCATGGGAGGAAATATGGAGACAAAGTGTGGAGCAGAGACTGAAGCAAAGGCCATCCAGAGACTGTCCCACCTGGAGATCCATCACATCTGCAGACACCAAACCCAGACACTATTGCAGATGCCAAGAAGTGTTTGCTGACAGGAGCCTGATATGGCTGTCTCCTCAGAGGCTCTGACAGATCCTGACCAATACAGATGTGAATGCTCGCAGCCAGCCATTGGACTGAGCGAGGGATTCCCAATGGAGGAGTTAGGGAAGGACTGAAGGAGCTGAAGGGCCTTATCTAGCATCAATGGGAGGGGAGGCCCTTGGTCCTGTGAAAGCTTGATGCCCAGTGTAGAGGAATGTTAGGGTGGTGAGGAGGGAGTGGGCGGGGAGCATCCTCATAGAAGCAGGGTAAGGAGGCATGGGATGGGGGTTTGCAGAGGGAAACTGGGAAAGGGGATGTATGTAAATAAATAAAAAATCCAATTTTTTTAAAAGAGAATAAAATGATTGTCTACATATGTTAGGACCATCATTTCTTCACCTATTTTCTTTAATCGTGGCACTAACTTTTATAGTTCTCTAGGCTGCTTTTTTTTTTTTAATTTACCATCCTGTTTCTCAGATGGGGGAAGAGACAGACCTTTCCTTTGGTTTTCCTCATGGTGAAAGTTTACACTTTTTTGTGGAGATGAGTCTAACTGCCAGACATATGAATTCCAGTTGGACACTTAGAGGCTTAATGAATGAGATGCAAATTTCACACCAAGACTCCACTTATTACCTTAGTCTAATAAGCTTTAACTCTGTCAGAAAGTCCATGATGATACTTAGGTGTGTATGTATTGATGTCAGATCAGAAGGATGTTGCTAGTAGTTCTAGAAATTCTGGGTAGTCCCTCCCTATCTTTTTTGAGACAATGTCTCTTTATGTAGTGTTGGCTGAATAAGTGCTCCTTATGTAGACCAGAGATTCTCCTGCCTCTGCCTCCTGGGGTTAAAAGCATGCACCACCACACCCACTCTGGGTAGTCCCCTTTTACAAGTATATAGTTATCCAAATAAATGGTCTTTGAGGGATGGATTAGAATAAGGATTATAACATAAACTGATGGTTTAAATTAGATTGGCCTCCATAGGTTCATATATTTCAATGCTTAGGGAGTGGCATTAGGAGGTGTGGTCTTGTTGGAGGAAGTGTGTCACTGTGGGTGGGCTTTGAGCCATGCTCAAGCCATGTCAAGTGTCTCACTCTGCCCACTACCTGCAGATCAGGATTAGAACTCCCAGCCATTCTCTAGCACCATGTCTGCCTGCCTTCCCGCATGCCTCCATGCTTCGCACCATGACAATAATGGACTAAACCTCTGAACCTGTAAACCAGCCCCAGTTAAATGATGTCCTTTATAAAAGTTGCCATGTTTATGGTGTCTCTTCACAACAGTGGGACACTGACTAAGCCATATACCTACTACAGTATTGTACAATCTTTTCTCAGAAGAAGGTTCTGGATCTGAAAATGGACTCAGGTCTGGGATCCGAGCAAGGGGCTTTTAGTTTTTAATAAGGCAATTCACTTCAGCCTCAAGATTCTCTGAGCCGGGCGGTGGTGGCGCACGCCTTTAATCCCAGCACTTGGGAGGCAGAGGCAGGCGGATTTCTGAGTTCGAGGCCAGCCTGGTCTACAGAGTGAGTTCCAGGACAGCCCGGGCTACACAGAGAAACCCTGTCTCAAAAAACCAAAAAAAAAAAAAAAAGATTCTCTGAGTTTTCTCCTTTCTGGTTAGAATATTAACTAGTTGCCTTATTGACTGCCATCATTCTTTTATAATTTAATAAGATATTAGCCACACAGATGCTCACAGCTAACCATTAAACTGATCATGGGGTTCCCAATGGAGAAGATAGAGTGAAGGCTAAAGGAGTTGAGAGGATTCGCGACACCATGAGGAAAGCAACAATACCAACCAACCAGAGCCCCCAGGGTCTAAACCACCAGCCTAGGAGTGCTTAGGGAGGGGCCCATGGCTCCAACTATATATGCAAGGGAGCTATATATAAGTGGGAGAAGAGATTCTTGGTCAAATGAAGGCTGGACGTCATGGGGGGGATATTCCAGGGTGGGGATGTGAGGTACAGGGAGGGTGGGGGGGTACACCATCATAGAGGCAAGAGGAGGGGGAAGGGATAGTGAGTTCCTGAGAGGGATGGGGGGAAATGGGGTAAGGAGAGAATATCTGAAATGTAAAAAAAATTTCTAATAAAAAAAAAATTGAAAAACCAAAAAAAAAAAAAAAGAAGATATTAGCCATAGCTTTGTGAAGATGTCCCTTAGCAGCAGAGGAAGTCCCTTTTATTACTGGTTTGCTGAGAGAGATTTTCCCCCTCCTGCATGTGTGTTTTATGATAAAAACACAAGTGCATTTGTGACTTTCCAGTGTCATAATGTATTGAATAACAATAAATTACAATGTTTAGAAGGTTCTGTGACAGCAACTTGTCACATAATCTGGCTACCCTAGTAGCTAGGCTGTGGCAAACACAGGTTCATTATTCCCATCTTAATTACTAATATTAACCCATCACATACAACAGAATACATCTGTATGCATGCAAATAGTTACAGAATGGATATGAGTTAAGGAGGCTGCAGTAAAGTTGGAGAGGTTTCATCAGTGGACTGAGAAGGAGTCTGTAGGGATAATGAACCAGACAGTGCCTCGAGCAAGCTGCTGCTGGAGCCAGTTTGAGAGTAAAGATGATAGTTCAGCTGCCAGGTAAAGGTTGAACCACTCAGAAGGGGGAAATGGGTGAGGGACAGGTAAAGGCTGATAGGATCCAGGTCCAGATAGGCAAATAGGTGAACAGGCAAAGGGTCCAGGAACCAGTGTCAACAGCAGGGACATAGCCAGGCAGAAGCTCCAGGAATAGTAAGGAGACCCTCAGTTGTTCCTGTACATACCAGCTATCAGATGATAGGTTGATGTACCAGCCACACCAACACAGTGTCAGGTGTCCATCACTTTATGGGCTCCAGGTGAAAAGTTACATCCTTTCCTTGGTCTAGCATGTCTGCTAATTCTAGGACCTGTTTATTTTTTAATAGGATTTAATATATTCATGTGCCTCTACAGTTTTAATTCACCTAAATAAATGAATAGAGTGAGTCCTCTTCTATTTCCCAGGAATAAGTTATTTGTCAGTCTATGAGGGTTATCTAATAGATAGTGCAGCTTCTAAATCTATCCAGGGACTTTTCACTCAAAACAGCTAGCTGCTTGTAGGAACCTCCTAGGTAGGACACAGCCCTAAAATCTTTATTGTTATATAATATAGATAAACTCGGGCTGCACATAGCCTGATTTCCAACAGTGAGGACTAAAGGAAACCAAAGGCAATGCACAAATTTGAATGATTCTGTGTATGGGTGGACTACTACAATATGCACCAAATCTGAACTCCCATGGATAAAACTCTGAAAGTTCTTGAGTCTCATAAAAGACAGTGGTAAGGCTTCAACTCTGGAAGCAGCCAGCACGGCACGGCACTTACAGCTGCTTTTAGGCTTGATTAATAGTACATTCTTTGTCCTCCTCTTTATCATCTTCATCCTCCTCGTACTCTATGTCCTCTGCTTCTTTTCCTTCTTGACTTGTCTGTGGCATTTGTGATGTCCTGTGTCTTGTTAAAATCTTTTGTGACCTTTGGTGACAAAGTTGTCAGAGATGGTGCCTAGGCTCAGCACAGCCAAATTATAAACATAGATATTGGCGTTCAGGCAGAATTTGGGCTGTACATTTCTAGCTGTATCCAACATGTCCCTGTAATCAGGGTTCTTCTGTAGCATGTAGTCTTAAATAAAACCCACGCTAAACCTGTCTACACACTGGCATTGGGGGTTTCGCTCACCCCCACGGGCTAGCTCTATGTAGCTTGCCCTGCTACCCCTGCTAGCTTGCTAAGCTAACCAAACCAGTTTTTCCTGTAAATGCCTGGAGCAGCGCTTGCATTTCTCAGGCCATCCACCTCCTGTGTCAGGCCTGCAGAATGCCAGCTACCTCTCACTCAGCTCCCCTTACCCCCAGAAATGAAATCACTAGAGACTTATATTATACCAGCCAGATTTATAATAGTAAATCTCCAACCTCAAAATAGCCATGCAAAGAACACAAAATTTAGTTAATATGAATACAAGCTGCATGCCTAAATTGGGCAAATATATCACTACACTACTGTATTGCCCATCTATGAAATCCCTAGGTACTTTCGGCTCCTGCAGGCCACATGGGGTCTACTCCATTTTCAACCTCCATCTTCCTCTCCCTCTGTCCTCCCTCTCATTGTTTTCTTCCTCCTCTCCCTCTCTAAAACGTTCAACAACGTTAAACAACGTTAAACAAGGTTGTGGCCTTGTTTAAAAGCCAATGGCCAGGCCTAGTGTCATTCTCTCTGCCTGCCTGCTTGTGGATCAGGGTTTAAACTCTCAGGCCTGCCTACCTGGCACCATGGTTCTCATCATTATAGAAATGGAATAATCAGTTTTATCTATTGTGTTTCTATTCTATATTTTATTAATTTCCACTCAAATCTCCATTATTTTATTGTTTTTGCTTGTTTACTTTCTTCTTCTTTTTCCAGTGTCTTGAGAGGAAAGGACAGATTATTAAGTTGATACCTTTTAAAAAATGTGTATGTACTATCTTTGCATGCATGAGCATGTCTGTATAGGTGATCAAATAGCTCAGAAGAAGGCATTATTTCTTTTAAAGATAGAGTTGCAGATGGTTGTGAACTACTGGATATGGGTTGTAGGAACCAAACTAGGGTCCTTTTCAAGACCATCAATTGCTGAGACATCTCTCTAGCCCCCTTTCCTCTTTTTTTGTAACAGTTAAAAAATTCCTCTAAGAACTAATTTAGTAATGTACTATAGATATTCATATATCTTGTCTTAATTTGCATTTGTTTTATTTCCAAAGTATTTTTTCTGTAGTTGAACTTTCAGTTCTCCTGCTTCACCTGTCTAAATGGCTGGAATGGTAGGTTTTCTCCACCAGGTGCGGTGTTTTCACAGTACTTTTTAATTTTCCTTTTTGTTTTTTCCTTTATACATTGTTATACTATTTAATTTTTACATATTTCTAACTTCATTACATTGTGGTTTAAGAACATACTTAATGTTATTTCTATACTCTTTTTTTCTTCTTGACAGTGTATGATCTAACATGGAGAATATTCTAGATGCATTTGAGAAGAATGCCTATTCTGCTATTCTTGGGTGAATTGTGTAGATTTATTTCTAGGATTATTTGCCTCATAGTGTTGCTCAATTCTCTTACCTCATTGTTGTCTTCTTCTTAGGATTCTGTCTTAGTTAGGGTTTTATTGCTGTGAACAGACACGATGACCATGGTAACTTTTGTAAAGGACAACGTTTAATGTTTAATTGAGGCTAGCTTACAGATTCAGAGATGTAGTCCATTGTTATTATGGCAAGAAAGTCCATTTTTATTATGGCTTGCATGGTGGCATGCAAGCAGACATAGTAGTACAGAAGGAACTGAGATGTGGACCTACATCTTGATTCACAGGCAGAAGGAGACTGTGTGCCACACTGGGTATAGCTTGACCATAGGAGACCTCCATTCCACCTCACACATTGACACACTTCCTCCAGCAAGGCCACATCCACTCCAACAAGTCCATACTCCCTAGTAGTGCCACTCCCTATAGGTCAAGTATTCAGACACATGAGTCTATGGGGGCCATAGCCAAACCACCACATGTTCTATCCATTACTGAAAGTAGCTATTGAATTCTCCAATTAGTACTTTTGAGTTATCTATTGTATTTCTGTGACTTTTTGCTCCATGTACTTTGTTCTCCATTCTTAGATGATTAGATGTTCATTATTGGGATAACTCCCTAATAGTCTAACCCTTTCACAATTAGAAAGCCTTCTTTATCCTGTAATGTTTTTGTTTTAACATCTGTTTTTTTTTTTTTTTTTTTCTGATACTGACATTGCTACTCTAGCATTCTTAGGGTTGCAATTTATATCTTGTATCTTTTTCTATTTTGTTTTAAAAAGATTTATTTATTTTTATTTATATGAATACACTGCAGCTGTCTTCAGACACACACCAGAAGAGTGCATTGGATCCCATTGTAGATGGTTGTAAGCTACTTTGTGGTTGCCGGGAATTGAACTCAGGACCTCTAGAAGAGCAGTGCTCTTAACTACCTGCCTTTTATTGCCTATTATTTCTCAGGGATTAGAGGCTGGAAGTGACACCCCTTTCTTTTTCTCCCTCAACCTAGGAATCTCAAACCTAGAGCTTCTTTGCAATCTTTCATCTAGGCGTGCAATTTCCTTCAGGCAGAAAAATGGTCAGAGCAAGGAAATTGCACTAATCAAGAAAGATGAGCAGCACATGCAGCTTTAATTAAGTCTTTAATGCCTGTACTGTTGAAGGGAGGCAGAAACTTTGGGATCTTTGCAAGCTTGGGGACAACTTGGTCTTAAAATTAAAAAAAAAAAAAAGAAAGAAAGAAAGAAAGAGAGAGAGAGAGAGAGAGAGAGAGAGAGAGAGAGAGAGAGAGAGAGAAGAAAGAAAGAAAGAAAGAAAGAAAGAAAGAAAGAAAGAAAGAAAGAAAAGGAAGCCCTCCCCCGCCCGCCCCGCCCCCCCCCCCCCCCCCCGCCACATTATGACATCAGAGTGGTGGTCCAATCATTTGGCTGTGGAACATAGTAAATTTACATAAGACTACTGATTGGTTGATGGACATAAGCCCGCCCCCAAGATGACGTTTGTTTACGAGTTGTTGCCAGAGAAACCAGCATATGTGCTGGTGGTTGGACAAGCAGCAGTAGCGCTTCACTGCCGCTCCTCCACTCTCTTTAAAAAGAGCTGAATTTGATTAAAAATCAGGGGATTTGATCCTAAATGTAGAAGTCATTTGGACAACAGACTTCTGGGTTCTATTCCCAGTTTATTTTTTTTCCAGTCAGTCCCAGAAAATCTGGGAATCATTAGTTCTTTGAAGATAAAGCAAGAAGATTGCTTAAATGAGTTCCAGAAAGAAAGGCCCTTGCCTTTCTGGCCAGCAGTTTGCTGAAGGAGATGACATCGTGAAGCTGAAGCCAAGTGACAGGCGGGTCCGAAAGGCGAGAAGTGTCTCCTCAGGACACAAGTCAACGGAGCCGAGGAGTCTTCAACCAACTCTTCAAAGAAGACGGCGGGGCCGCTCTATGAAGAAAAGTCATTCTGTGGAGAAAGGTTACTCTGAGGAGAAAACCTGTACAGTGGAGAAAAGTCCCTCCACTGAGAAAAATCTTTCTACTGAGAAGCCTCGTTCCATCACTGAGAAGCATCGCTCTAGAGTTAAAAGTTCCTCGGCTGAAAAGCTTCGGTTAGCGGAGAAGCATCCCTATGCTGAAAAAAGCCTTACTACAGAGAAGAAGAGATCCTCTGCGGAGAAGTACTCTCCAACTGAAAAAGGGGGGATGACCCAGAAAAGTTCTTCGGCTGGGAGGCGCCACTTGGACATAGGCCCTGGGAAGAGCCCTACTTTTCGGGAGAAAGCCAAGCTACAGGAAAGTCTTTCGTTGTAAAGCGTGGCTCTTAGCAAAGTCATCCTGCAGTGGGGTGCCCCAGCAAGAAAAGACCCCCTACAGAAAAACCTCAGAAAGAGTCGCTTGGAAGGGAGAGAGTCGCCTATGCTGCCCGCAGAGAGGGCCTTACCAGTAGTAGGTCACCACTAAGGGTACCTCAATAGGAACGACACCTGCAAAGAAAGCTGCTCACCAAGATACGTAGCCTGCAGAGAGGAGAATCTTCAGATACGAGAAGTGTAGGGTGATAGTAGGAGTCTCTACAGAGAAAGATCGCTCTCAGGAAGAGGTCGCCTGCCAAAAAGTCATCTGCAGAGAGGGGCCACTCAGAGGAAAGTACCCGTGCATCAAGAGGACTCTTCAGGAAAGAGTCGTCTGAGGAAGAGTTGCCCCAACAAAGCAGGCCCTGCAGAGGAGGGGTCATTTAGTCAGTGTAGTATCTATAATCAGGTACCCTCGGGAAAGATCGCCTGCAGGAAGTGTCCAACAAAAGCACACCCTCAAAGAGAAGAGTCCTTCAGTAGAGTGTGGAATGCTGTGAATCAAGAGGACCTTCAGGGAAAGATCGCTCTGGAGGAAGAGGTCGCCCAAACAAACGCGGCCCTGCAGAGAGGGGTCCTTCAGTGGAGGGTAGTAGCAGTCCATCAAGAGGACCCTCAAAAGGGAAAGATCGCTCTGGAGGAAGAGGTCGCCCCAAGAAACCGTGGCCCTGCAGGGAGGGGTCCTTCAGTCGAGGGTAGTAGCAGTCCATCAAGAGGACCCTCAAAAGGAAAGATCGCTCTGGAGGAAGAGGTCGCCCCAAGAAACGTGGCCCTCCAGAGGGGTCCTTCAGTCAAGGTAGTAGCAGTCCATCAAGAGGACCCTCAAAAGGGAAAGATAGCTCTGGAGGAAGAGGTCGCCCCAACAAACGCCGCCCTGCAGAGAGGGGTCCTTCAGTCGAGGGTAGTAGCAGTCCATCAAGAGGACCCTCAAAAGGGAAAGATAGCTCTGGAGGAAGAGGTCGCCCCAAGAAACGCGGCCCTGCAGAGAGGGGTCCTTCAGTCAAGTGTAGTAGCAGTCCATCAAGAGGACCCTCAAAAGGGAAAGATAGCTCTGGAGGAAGAGGTCGCCCCAACAAACGCGGCCCTGCAGAGAGGGGTCCTTCAGTGGAGGGTAGTAGCAGTCCATCAAGAGTACCCTCTTCAGAGAAAGATCGCCCCACAGGCAGAGGCCAACCTCTGAAGAAAAACCACCGTGTAGTGGAGGGGCGCTCAGCAGAGAGTGAAATTTGTGCAGAGAGAGGGTCCTCTGAAGGGCAAGAGTCCCCTGCAGGGAGAGGTTTTCCCCAAAATAGTCACCTTGAAGAGGCATCTCTCTCCTTTGGAAGGGGTAGATCTGCCAAAAGAGGACCTTCTGTAGGGAACGATCACCCCATTGGCAGAGGTCAGCCTCCGAAGAAAAGCCGCCCTGAAGAGAATGGCTGCTCAACAGAAAGGGGTAACCGTGCAGAGAGGGCACCATCTGCAGGGAAAGATTACCCAACAGGTAGAGGACAGCCTAGGAAGAAAAGCCACCCTGCAGAGGCTGGGCACTCAGTTGAGAAGAAACCCTCTGCGGGCAAAGATCCCCGCACTGGGAAAGGTCGGGTTCCAAAGAAAAGTCACCCTGTAGAGAGGCATCCATCTGCCTCTATGAAAATTTGTCCTCCTAAAAAACATCGACCCGCAGAGAAAGTTGTCTGTGTGAAGAGAGTTCGTTCTCCAGAAAGAGTTCACTCCATGGAGAGAATTCATCTTGCTAAAAAAAGTTGTCCTGCAGAGAGACAGCTCTCTGTTGAGGAAGGTAGCATGGCAGAGCAGAGTTGCTCTTTTGAGAACGATCTTTCAAGGGAAAGAGCTCATGACTCTTCGCAGGGAAGCTGCTCAGCTGAAGAAGGGAGTACGGTAGACAATATGTGTTCTGTGGAGAAAGGTCATCCCTCTATGGAGAAAGGCTTCCCTGAAGAGAAACTCTCTTCAGGATTCGTGTCTAAGGCGCCAGAGCCAAACAATATGCCGAGTCCTCCAGAAAACAGAATTGGCAGTGATACCAACCAAGTAGCCCAGGTCCCTCACCGTAATGTGCCTGTGACTGTGAAGATAAAAATGGGAGTTGAGTTGAGGCTGCCTGATGAATTGAAGTCTCGTCTTGTTGAGGACTGGGACTTGATCACCAAGCAAAAGCAGTTATTCCAACTTCCTGCTGAGAAGAATGTAGATACCATTCTTGCAGAATATGTGACTTTTGTGAAGTTACAGGGGCTTGATAATAGAGAATACTCCATCGACGAAGTTGTATATGGAATAAGAGAATATTTCAACAACATGCTGAGCACACAGCTGCTCTGCCAGTTTGAAAAGCCCCAGTATGCTGAAATTCACCTAGCTTATCCTGATATTCCAATGTCTCAGATTTATGGGGCTCCACATCTCCTACGATTGTTTGTGAAATTTGGGACTGCATTGGCCCATTCACCCCTTAATAGGCAGAGTCTTCTCTTAGTGTCTAGCTATATGCATGATTTTCTTGAATACCTTGCAGAGAACTCTGCCTCTCTGTTTAATGTCAGCAATTACAAAGTAGCTTCTGCTGAATATTGTTGCAAAGCCCTGTGAGTGGTCAGCTGACCACTTAGTCCTGTATCAGTAAATATTTCTGTTTGCTGTTTGCACTGTGTAATTGATGTTCTTGAAAACTGTATAACAGGGCTTAATGTTTCCATTTGATTATTGTTGTGAACAGAAAAAATATTCTTTACCACCATGTACCATTATTCAACAACAAATAAATGTTCACTAAAAGAAATTGTTGCTTTTTTGACAATGTTATTTGTACGTGGGTGCTTCCATCCTTTCCATATTATGAATTTCTACTACATACTCATGTGATAAAATGCCCTCATTTCTGGTGCCAAAGGTTCAACATAATGGATATACACAAAATATATATACACACGTCATTAAAAATAAAAATCTTTTTAAAATGTAAAAAGGCTATAGATGTAGCTAAGAAGGTCATGAGTTAAGTCCCTAGATTAAAGAAGAAGAGAGGAAGAAGCAGAAAAAGAAGAGGAATGATTGATAAGGAAAAAGGAAGAAGGGGAGGAGGGGGAGGTAGAGAAGGGAAGAAGAAAAAGAGGGGGAGAAGACGTGGAGGAGAGCAGGAAGAAAAGAGGAGATAGACAAGCAAGAAGGGAGAAAGGAAGAGAGGAGGAGGAGGAAAAGTAGTAGAGTAAGAGGGAGGAAGAGAAGAAGAGGAGGAAAGGGAAGAAAGACGAGAAGAACAAGGAGAAAAAAGGGGAAGGGGACAAGAAGAGGAGGGGGAAGAACAGGAGGAGTTGGAGGAGGAAGAGGGGAAGGAGAAAGATGAGGGGGAAGAGACACAAGACAAGGAGAGGAAGGAAGAAGAGGATACAGAAAGAAAGGGCAGAGAAGGGAAGGGTGAGAAGAAGGAAAATGAGGGAGAAAATAGGGCAAGAATATAAAGCAGACTGGAAGAAACGGTGGAGGAGGGAAAGAAAAAAAGGAAGACAAGAAGGGTCAAGGCAGGGAAGAGAAGGAAAAGAGAAGGAAGATCAGGAGGAAGAGGGGAAGTAGAAAGATTGGAGAAAAAGGAAGAGGAGAGGAAAGAGGAGAAAGAAGAGAGGAAGATAAGATGGAGGAAGAATAGAAAGAGGGGGGACAGGAGGAGAAGAGGGGGAGAAAGATGACAAGAAGAGGGAGCAGAGGGGAAAGGAAGGAAAGAGTGGAGAAAGAAATGGGAGAAGGTAAAAGGACAACAATAAGTAATGGAAGAAAGGAAAGAGGAAGGAGAGGGTAAAGAGAGGAAAGACTAGAAGGATAAGGAGAAGGGGCAAGGCAGGGAGGAGAAGGAAAGCTGGAAGAGGAAGACAAGGAAGGGGAAGAAGAGATATAGATGAAAAGTGGAAGCACGACAAATGCACCAAGAAGGAGAGGGAGGGAATGAAGGGATGGAGGAGGAGTGGTTAGGGAGGAGGAGGGATAGGATGAAAAAAAAGGGGAAGACAGAGGGGGAATGAGGAGGGATAGGGAGGAAAAAGAGATGGCAGGAAAGAGGGAGAAAGGAAGAGGAAAAGCAGGGAAAAGAGCAGATGAAAAGGAAAATATGGTTTGAATAAGAGTAGTGCCCATAGAGAGTGGCACTATCAGGAGGTGTGGCCTTTTTGAAGTAGGTTTGGCCTTCTTGGAGGAAGTGTGTCATATTATCTTCCTGCTGCCTGCTGATTGAGTTGTAGAACTCTCAGCACCATATCTGCCTGAATGCTGCCATGCTTCCCACCATGCTGATAATGGACCAAAACTCTGAATTAGAAGATAGCCCCAACAAAATGTTTTCCTTTATAAGAGTTGCCTGGGTCGTGATGCTTCTTCACAGCAATAAAAATCCTAAGACAGAGGGTGAAGAGGAAGAAAAGAAGAGATAAAGGAGGACAGGAATGAGTAGGGATAGGACGGAAAGAGAGGAGAAGGGAAGAAGAGGGAAAGGAAGAGAAGGAAGAGAAGGAAGAGGGGAGGAGGATGAGAAGAGGATGATGAGGGAAGAAAGTGTGTGTGTGTGTGTGTGTGTGTGAGGGAGAGAGAGAGAGAGAGAGAGAGAGAGAGAGAGAGAGAGAGAGAACCATAGGTGAATAGTTTGCCTGCAGTTCATGAACCATAGGTAAACAGGATTTTGTCTTTCTATACTATCATAATTTATTGAATAACAATAAATTTACAATATTTAAAGGGTTCTGTGACACCAACTTGTCACATAATCTGCCTACCCTAGTAGCTAGGCTGTGGCAAACACAGGTTCATTATTCCCATCTTAATTACTAATATTAACCCATCACATAGCACAGTAAATACATCTGTATGCATGCATAATAGTTACAGAATGGATATGAGTTAAGGAGGCTGCAGTAAAGTTGGAGAGGTTTCATCAGTGGACTGAGAAGGAGTCTGTAGGGATAATGAACCAGACAGTGCCTCGAGCAAGCTGCTGCTGGAGCCAGGTTTGAGAGTAAAGATGATAGTTCAGCTGCCAGGTGAAAGGTTGAACCACTCAGAAGGGGAAATGGGTGAGGGACAGGAAAAGGCTGATAGGATCCAGGTCCAGATAGGCAAATAGGTGAACAGGCAAAGGGTCCAGGAACCAGTGTCAACAGCAGGGGACATAGCCAGGCAGAAGCTCCAGGAATAGTAAGGAGACCCTCAGTTGTTCCTGTACATACCAGCTATCAGATGATAGGTTGATGTACCAGCCACACCAACACAGTGTCAGGTGTCCATCACTTTATGGGCTCCAGGTGAAAGAGTTACATCCTTTCCTTGGTCTAGCATGTCTGCTAAGTTCTAGGACCTGTTTATTTTTTAATAGGATTTTAATATATTCATGTGCCTCTACAGTTTTAATTCACCTAAATAAATGAATAGAGTGAGTCCTCTTCTATTTCCCAGGAATAAGTTATTTGTCAGTCTATGAGGGTTATCTAATAGATAGTGCAGCTTCTAAATCTATCCAGGGACTTTTCACTCAAAACAGCTAGCTGCTTGTAGGAACCTCCTAGGTAGGACACAGCCCTAAAATCTTTATTGTTATATAATATAGATAAACTCGGGGCTGCACATAGCCTGATTTCCAACAGTGAGGACTAAAGGAAACCAAAGGCAATGCACAAATTTGAATGATTCTGTGTATGGGTGGACTACTACAATATGCACCAAATCTGAACTCCCATGAATAAAACTCTGAAAGTTCTTGAGTCTCATAAAAGACAGTGGTAAGGCTTCAACTCTGGAAGCAGCCAGCACGGCACAGCACTTACAGCTGCTTTTAGGCTTGATTAATAGTACATTCTTTGTCCTCCTCTTTATCATCTTCATCCTCCTCGTACTCTATGTCCTCTGCTTCTTTTCCTTCTTGACTTGTCTGTGGCATTTGTGATGTCCTGTGTCTTGTTAAAATCTTTTGTGACCTTTGGTGACAAAGTTGTCAGAGATGGTGCCTAGGCTCAGCACAGCCAAATTATAAACATAGATATTGGCGTTCAGGCAGAATTTGGGCTGTACATTTCTAGCTGTATCCAACATGTCCCTGTAATCAGGGTTCTTCTGTAGCATGTAGTCTTAAATAAAACCCACGCTAAACCTGTCTACACACTGGCATTGGGGGTTTCGCTCACCCCCACGGGCTAGCTCTATGTAGCTTGCCCTGCTACCCCTGCTAGCTTGCTAAGCTAACCAAACCAGTTTTTCCTGTAAATGCCTGGAGCAGTGCTTGCATTTCTCAGGCCATCCACCTCCTGTGTCAGGCCTGCAGAATGCCAGCTACCTCTCACTCAGCTCCCCTTACCCCAGAAATGAAATCACTAGAGACTTATATTATACCAGCCAGATTTATAATAGTAAATCTCCAACCTCAAAATAGCCATGCAAAGAACACAAAATTTAGTTAATATGAATACAAGCTGCATGCCTAAATTGGGCAAATATATCACTACACTACTGTATTGCCCATCTATGAAATCCCTAGGTACTTTCGGCTCCTGCAGGCCACATGGGGTCTACTCCATTTTCAACCTCCATCTTCCTCTCCCTCTGTCCTCCCTCTCATTGTTTTCTTCCTCCTCTCCCTCTCTAAAACGTTCAGCCCACCTTTTTCTTCCACTTCCCAATCACAGGCTCTAGCCTTTATTTGACTAATTAAGATTTTGCCTGACATCACCCGAGTACATGATCTACTTCTTGTCGGGGTCACTCCTCTTGAGGGAGCAGAAAATACAAACAGGAATCCACAACATTGTTCATCTGCTGTGACTTCCACTTGCCCTTCTTCTCAGAGTTCTGAATCACAGGTAATTCTGTTGGAGATGTGTTCAAGGCTTTTCCCAGACCTTAGGCTTGGGGTCTGTGGGATTAAAAATATTAACCCAGTTTGTCACATGGTGGCCATCACACCGTTTGATATCACACTGTCTTTGTCCATCACAGTTTTCTGACTTGGAAGCTTCTGAATTCCTTCTTCTTGAACGGTTGCACAGGAAGTCCTTCACAATCATCCTTGACACCAATTTGGCATTGACAGTTGTCACTTCATAGGTATTGTCTAACTACACATTTAGTATGTACATGTTCATTAGCCATATAGCAAATAACCATGTCGATTAGTCCGTTGTTGCCATTGCATCTGAAGGTGACATGTGCTTTCTTGGTGCCAGGGCCACAGATGTCAGGCCAAACATGATGATGTTCTGAGTCTCTGTGCATATCCACCTAGCCCAGATTTTGGAAATAGCTTCATATAATTGTTCCGAAAGTAGATGTTCTTGATCTAAACCTCCAGAATCTGGCCCTTGTTGCTGACAGATTTGAATCTGGGCAGTAAATAGCAGAAGGGACTGGGGTCCTGCTTACTTGAAGACCATTATCTTTTTCCTGATATTTGGGGAACTTTTGAGAAGCAAGGGTGAAATATATGGATAAAATATATGTGCTTAGATTCCATTAAGTGTTAAGTCCATCTATCTCCAACTGGAACTGCTCCTTAAAGATGGTAGGCTTGACTGCAGCAAGGGAGACCAACTTGCACAGCACCAGAGCAGCATGGTAGTCACGGAGCTGGTGGCAGTCCAGGTTTGAAAGACTGTGGGTAAGAGGTTCTATAGCATAGATCTCAATTGGTACCCTTAAATCTCCTGCAGGCAGCAGATACTTGGGTCTAATCATTTAAAAACCTCTAGTCTGAAGACTTCAGTCTTTGGATTATTTCATCCAGCTACATTTAATGTTGTTACTGAAATTAATTAGATTTTCCTTCCATTAGAATTTTATTCCCTATACTTGTCTTTTTTGTTCCTGTCTTTTATTTTTTCCTTGCCTTCAATGACTCTTCTATTGTTACATTTTAATTATGTGATAGTTTTCTATGATATAGTTTTATTTTCTTAGTATTTGCTTTATGGTTTACCACTTATATTTTTATGACATTTTAAAGTTAAATTATCATTTATTGTATTGCAGGAAGCATACACACCACATGAGTGTGGAGGTCAGAGGACAACTTGCTGGAATTGGTTCTCTCCTTCTATTATATGGGTTCTAGGGAATTGAACTCAGATAGTCAAATTTGACAGTAAGTACCTCTGCCTGGTGAGCTATCTCACAGGTCCAATTTACATTTTTGATAACATTTCATTTTTTTCCTTACACTTTCATATATGCATATATACATTTTTAAATCATAATCATCACCCTACCATCTCACAGCCTTCTCCCACGAGTGTCAACCTCACCTCCTCCCAGAAAGTCTCCCCTCCCAAGGTCATGTTTTTTGTTTTCCTTTTGTTTTGTGACTCACTGAGTTTAAGTAGGTTCACCTCCATGGGTTTAAGTATGGAACTATCTACTACACCATGGGTAATTCCCCAACGACTGGCTACACTGAAGACAATTACCCCCCTTCCTCTCCACTACACACACACAGACACACACACACACATACACACAGTCAACAACTACCAGTAATTTTCTAAGGAGAGGCTGGGCTCCTTAAGCCACTCCTCCCATCCATGACTGACTAACTATTGACAAGTCCTGTCTTGTGCAAGTCTCCTGCAACTGCAGTTTCTGTAAGGTCCTAAGTGCTTGGGTCACATCCAGTACAGAAGCAGCATCTTACAGTTCTTGCATTCTTCCTGCCCTCTCTTCAAGGATCTCCAGTGTGTCTTGCAGAAAGTGATATGGATACTCACTTTAAGGTGAGTCACTTATTCTTTTATTATTATTATTAATCCCTCTATCTGTTTACATCTCAAATGATATCCCACTTCCCAGTTACCCCTCCACCAACCCTGCATCCCATATCTGCCCTCCCCCCTCCCTTTGCCTGTATGAGGGTGCTCCCCCACCTACCCACCCACACTCTCCTGACCCACTGCTCCAGCAAACCCCTACTCTGGGGCATCAAACTTCCCCAGGACTAAGGACCTCCCTCCCACTGCTGTCAGGCAAGGCCATCCTCTGCTACATATGTATCTGGAGCCATGGATCCCTCCAGGTACACTCATTGGTTAGTAGTCTAGATTCTAGGAGAACAGGGTGGTCAGACCAGCCTATGTTGTTCTTCCAATGGGATTGCAATCACCCTAAGCTGCTCCTACAGTCCTTCTGCCAGTTTCCCCACCAGGTTCCCTGAGTTCATTCTGATGGTTGGCTCCAAACATCTGCTTCTGCATTGGGCAGTTGCTGGCCAGACCTCCTCAGGAACTGCCACACTTGGTTCCTGTCCATAAGTGCCTCTTGACCACGGCAACAGTGTTGGGTTTGGTGTCTGTAGACACGATGTATTCCAAGGTGGAGATGTTCCCAATTGGCCCTTCCCTCAGTCTCTGTTCCATTTTTTGTACCTGTTCTTCCTTTAGACAGGAACATTTCTGGGTTAAAAAACTTTGAGATGGGTGGGTGGCCCCATCCCTTGAGCAGGGGCCGTGCCTATCTACTGGGAATGGTCTCCACATGTTCTATCTCCCCCTTATCTGTGCATTACAGCTAAAGTCAATCCTGTTGGGTTCTGGGAGCCTCACGTTTCTCTGGTGTCTGGAACCCTCCAGTGACTATCCCCAGTTCCTCATCCACCCTGCTATCTATTTTTATTTGATTTCTTGACCCTCTGAACCTCTCTCACACCTCCTCCAGATTCTGATATTACTCCCCTTATTTCCTCATCCTCCTTTCTCCCTTCCTTGTCCCCATCCCTTCCACCTCTCACAATCTTCCTGTTTTCCCCTCAGTGGAAGACTGAAGCATCCACCCCCTGGTCTTCCTTCCTTCTATGCTCCATATGGTCTGTAGGCATTGTGAGCTTTTGGGCTAATATTCACTTATTAGTGAATTCATGTGTGTTCTTTTGTGTCTGGGTTACCTCACTGAAGATGATATTTTCTAGTTCCATCCATTTGCATGCAAATTTCATGAAGTCATTGTTTTTAATCACTGTGTAGTACTCCATTGTGTAAATGTACCACATTTTCTGTATCCATTCTTTTGTTGAGGAACATCTGGGTCATTTCCAGCTTCTGGCTATTATAAATAAGGCTGCTATGAACATAGTGGAGCATGTGTCCTTGCTATACATTGGTACAACTTCTGGGTATACTCCCAGGAGCAGTATAGCTGGGTCTTCAGATAGAACTATATCTAATTTTCTCAGAAACTGACAGACTGATTTACAAAATGGTTTTACTAGCTTGCAGTTCCACCAGCAATGGAGGAATGTTCCTCTTTCTCCACATCCTAACCAACATCTCTTAGCCATTTTCACTGGTGTGAGGTGGAATCTCAGGATTGTTTTGATTTGCATTTCCTTGATGACTAAGAATGTTGAACATTTCTTTAACTGTTTCTCAGCCATTTGATTTTTCTTGGTTGAGAATTCTCTATTTAGCTCTGTACTCCAATTTTTAATAGGGTTATTTGGTTCTCTGGAGTCTACCTTCTTGAGTACTTTGCATATTTTGGATATTAGCCCTCTATTGGATGTAGCGTTGATAAATAACTTTTCTAAATCTGTGGGTTGATGTTTTGTCTTATTGATAGTGTCCCTTGCTTTACAGAAGCTTTTCGATTTTATGAGGTCCCATTTGTTAATTGTTGCTGTTAAAGCATAAGCCATTGGTGTTCTGCTCAGGAAGTTTTCCCCTATGCCCAAGTATTTGAGGCTCTTCCTCACTTTCTTTTCTATTAGATTCAGTGTATCTGGTTTTATGTGGAGGTCCTTGATCCACTTGAACTTGAGCTTTGTACAAGGAGAATTGATCAATTTGCATTCTTCTACATGTTGGCCTCCAGTTGAACCCACACCATTTGTTGAAAATGCTGTCCTTGTTCCACTGGATGGTTTTAGCTTCTTTGTCAAAGATCAAGTGAACATAGTTGTGTGGGTTCATTTCTGGGTCTTCAATTCTATTCCATTGATCCTACTTGCTTGTCTCTGTACCAATACCATGCAGTTTTTATTACTATTGCTCTATAATATAGTGTATCTATAGTATAGCTTGAGGTCAGGGATGGTGATTTTTTTTTTTATTGTTGAGAATAGTTTTCCGCTATCCTAGGCTTTTTGTTATTCTAAATGAATTTGAAAATTCCTCTTTCTAACTCTGTGAAGAAGTGAGTTGGAATTTTGATGGGGATTACATTGAATCTGTAGATTTGCTTTTGGTAAAATGGCCATTTTTACTATATTAATCCTTCTAATCCATGAACATGGGAGATATTTCCATTTTCTGAGTTCTTTAATTTTTTTCTTCAGGTATTTGAAGTTCTTGTCATATAGATCTTTCACTTGCTTGGTTAGACTACACCAAGATATTTTATATTATTTGTGACTATTGTGAAGGGTGTTTATTCCCCCAATTTCTTTCTCATCTCTTTTATCCTTTGACTATAGGAAGGCTACTGATCTGTTTGAGTTAATTTTATATTCAACTACTCTGCTGAAGTTGTTTATCAGGTTTATGAGCTAAGCTCTCTGGTAGATTTTTTGGGGTCATTTATATATACTATCATATCAGCTACAAATAGTGCTATTTTGACTTCTTCCCTTCAAATTTGAATCCCTTTGATCCATTTTTGTTGTCTAATTGCTCTGGCTACAACAACTATGTTTAATAGGTAGGGAGAGAGTGGGCAACCTTGTCTTGTCCCTGATTTTAATGTGATTGTGTTGAGTTTCTCCCCATTTAGTTTGATGTTGGCTTTTGGTTTGCTGTATATTTCTTTTATTATATTTAGGTATGCACCTTGAATTCCTGATTTCTCCAATACTTTTAACATGAATGAATGTTGTATTTTGTTAAGTGCTTTCTCAGCATCTAATGAGATGATCATGTGGTTTTGTTCTTTCAGTTTGTTTATATAGTGGATTACATTGATGAATTTCCGTATATTGAACCATCCTGCATTCCTGGGATGAAGCCTACTTGATCATGATGGATGATTGTTTTGATGTATTCTTGCATTCAGTTTTTGAGAATTTTATTGAGTATTTTTGCAATGATATTCATAAGGGAAATTGCTCCCAAGTTCTCTTTCTTTGGTTGCATCTTTTGTGGTTTAGGTATCAGTGTAACTGTGGCTTTATAGAAAGAATTGGGTAGTGTTCTTTCTCTTTCTATTTTATGGAATTGTCTGAGGAGTATTGGTATTAGATCTTTGAAGGTCTGATAGAATTCTGCACTAAAACCATCTGGCCCTGGTCCTTTTATGGTTGGGAAACTTTTAATGACTGCTTCTATTTCCTTGGGGTTATGAGGCTGTTTAGATGGTTTATCTGATCCTGATTTAACTCCGGTACCTGGTATTTTTCTAGAATATCATCCATTTCATCCAGGTTTTCCAGTTTTGTTGAGTATAGACTTTTGTTGTAGGATCTGATTATTTTTTGAATTTCCTAGGTTTTTGTTGTTATGTCTCCCTTTTCATTTCTGATTTTATTAATTTGGATATTGTCTCTGTGCCCTCTGGTTAGTCTGGCTAAAGGGTTTATCTATGTTGTTGATTTTCTCAAAGAACCAGCTTCTAGTTTTGTTGATTCTTTGTATCACAATTATCCTTTACTTTATGGCTAATATCCAGTTATAAGTGAGTACATAGCAAGTTTGGCTTTCCAGGTCTGAGTTACCTCACTTCATATTATTTCTTTCTAGTTCTATCCATTTGCTGACAAATTTGGTGATGTTGTTATTGTTTTTAACAGTTGAGTAATACTCCATTATATAAATATACCACAGTTTCTTTATCCATTGTTTAGTTGAGGGACATCTAGATTGTTTCTAGTTTTTAGCTATTACTAATAAACCTGCTATGAACCTAGTTTTGTGAGTATCCTTATGGTATGGTGGAGCGTCCTTTGGGTATACCAGGAGTGGTATAGCTGGGTTTTGAGGTAAAACTATTCCCAATTTTCTGAGAAACTGACATATTAACAAAGTGACTGTATAAGTTTGCATTCACACCAGGAAGGTAGGAATATTCTCCTTGCTCTACATCCTTGCCAACATGAGCTATAACTTGTGTTTTTGAACTTAGTTATTCTGAAAGGGAAAAGATGGGATCTTAGAGTTGTTTTGATTTGCATTTCCCTGATGACTAAGGATGTTGAACATTTCTTTAAGTGCTTTTGAAGTAAGACCTAATGAGTCTTTGGATTTCCTCTGTATCTGTTTTATCCCCCTTTCATAGTACGGCATAGCCTCCAGTAAGCAGAAGTCTTCTGCCAAAGTTTGGGCCCAGAATATGGGGTAGGGGTCCTGTTGGGAGCTGTTTGGTGGGCTTTAGGGAGTGTTAGGGGTCAATGGGCAGTGTCTTACCTGGGGTTTCTAGTATCAGCAGCATGGCATCCAGGAAAGCAGCTGGAGTTTTGGGCTAGAATATGGGGCCCAGGGGAGGGGGCACAGTTTGGGACTATTAGATGGGCTTTAAGGAGAGTTAGCAGGTTAGTAGGCAGTGTTTTACCTGAGATTCCTAGTATTTGCCTTGGCCCCAAAAAGTCTCAGGAGTTGTGGGCTGGAATATGGAGCCTAGCGGAGAGGGTGACATTTGGGGCTTTTGGGTGGCTTTAAGGACTGTAATGGGGTAGTTGATGGTGTCTTACCTTCGTATTCCTATTTGTATGCATACTACATGCATATATATTATAATCCCCAAGTAGACACAAATATTGTTATTAGACTAAATTCTAGGCTGTTTGCAGCCTGAAAAATCGGTATTCAAGAATGTAGAGTTGGTATGAAGGAATCAGGTTTATTCAAATACTGGCACTTTGGGTAGTAGAGAAGTCAACTGTCCCCACATCTCTTGGTAGATTCTAGGACACATAAGCACAGAGAGCTTTCACAGGGATGTAAAGAAAGAGAGTGATTGAAAGATAACATGTCTTTGCCATGCAGGGTGATTATTTATTCTTTCTGTTCTATTCAGATCATACAATGAAGTTTCTGGAAGAAATCTTACTGTTCTTTTTAGAGATGTATTCTACTTCTGCAAGTTCAGCCTCACAATAATTCACATACTTTGAGTCAGAGATACAGGTGATTAAAGAATGAAGAGTGGCATTACACATGCTGGTGTTGTTGAAACATCACCAGATATTCTGTAAATACAAAAAAAAATGATTTAGCAGTTAAATTCTTTTTTTTAACAGTTAAATTCTTAATCATTTAGGTATAGTGTCTTCAGAATGCAGAATGGTTGGCAAGAGAAACACAGCACTTTCAAAAGTCACAAATAACCTTCTAGAAGTGCAATGAAGGGGAAGCAAAATAGAATTTTGCCAAATATGACTCCTGAAGCAATGTTTACTGCTACAAGGTTATTTCATATACCATCATATATTTTAAAGAAGCTAGAAGAAGAACAGAGAACAAATGTATAGTATTTCTTTTATGAAACATCTTATTTGCTGTTTATGGTTCTCTTCATTCATTTCAAGTATTCTAGCTCATTATCTAGAGTTGTGTCTTTAATATAGATCTTATTGGCATACATGTCATCTCTTTCTATATTATAGGACTACCAACACAGTTGTATTCATATGTTAGACAAGAGATTTGCTCCAGGAGAGACTATCCAATAGAGTACAAATGTACTATGTCTGTACTTTTGGTATTTTACAATGTCAGAAAATACTGAAGAATGATAAAATCACATGTTCTGGCAGTTTAAATTTGTCAAATGATCCCTTTTCCTTGGTAACCAAGTCTAGGTGGACATAGGTTCTTCTATTCTAACCTTAATTATTAATAGTAACTCTTGTAGCACATGTTACACAGAAAATCTATCTATCTATCTATCTATCTATCTATCTATCTATCTATCTATCTTTCTATCTATCTGGAGGGGAGTAACCGAATGCTTAAAGATGTTCAAGAGGCTACAACACAGAATCAAGTAGTCACAGAAGTAACGTGATAGAAATGTACATAGAATCTACATTAATAAGGCAAGAAAAGAAATCCAAACTACTCAGAGGGAAGAAGCTGCTGTTGTAGAGTCCAACTACAGTGGATCACAGGGTTGAGAGAAAGATGGAGAATTTAGTACAACTGCAGGGGTGAAAGGGTAGGCTTGGATACAGGCATGGGAACAAGAGGTCCAGATAGGTGAACAATAGGACAGGCAGGTGGCAGTTGAATATGCTGTATCAACAGTCAGGACCAAGCTGGGCTGAAACCCCAGAGATAATAGGATGTTCTCAACCTCTTAGTCCTTGGTGGATGCCCTGGTCAGTTTTTTGTCAACTTGATATAAACTAGAGTTATCTGGGCAGAAAAGCCTCAATTGAAAAAGATGTCTCCCTTCAGATTGCCTTTAGGCAAATCTATAGAACATGTTCTTGATTAATGATTGATGGGGAGGGGGCCAGATCACTGTGTGTGGTGCCACCATTGGCCAGGTAGTTCTGGATGACATAAGAAAGTAAACTGGGCAAGCTATAGTTAGCAAGCCATTGTTCCTGTATGGTTTCTAATTTAGTTCTTACCTCTAGGTTCTTGCCTTGAGTCCCTTCCATGACTTCCTTGAATGATGGACTGTGATGTGGAACTATAATTGAAAAAAAAAATCCCTTTCCATGTGACCTAGTTATTTTTCTATTTCTGTGATAAAACACCATGACCAAGGGAATTTATAAAAGAAAGAATTTATTTGGACTTGTAGTTTAAAGGGTTAGAATCCATGACAGAAGAGTGAAGGCTTAATAGCAGGAACATTGAGAGCTCATATTTCAAACAACAGAAAGTTAGTGAGGGTACACTGGAATAGTGCCAGTCTTTTGAAACCCCAAAGCCCACGCCAAGTGACACGTAAGGCCACAACTAATCCTTCCTAAACAGTTCCACTAACTGAGGACCAAGAATTCAACCATAGGAGACCATTTCTAGGAATCCATTCCAAGTGCCATTACCCTCTCACCCTATAGTTGTTGTTGTTTTTTAACTTTAAGAATATTTATTAACCCCTATACATAGTCTTACAACTTATACATATATTTAGAATATTGAGTTAAATAGGATTTCAAAAAAGCATGCCCCTTTTATGCAGTACTCACTTTGTAGAGAGATACAATAGATAGAAGAGAATAGGGAGAAGACAGATTTAAGACCTGCCAGAGTCCAGGGTGTTACTGATGGGTGTGACCTGCTCTTTTTGTAAAAAGTGAATTTTTTCTATGTTTATATGTGTGTGGTGTGTATGTATATGTGTGCATGCTGGTATTGTGTGGAGACAAATGTACATGGTGTGTGTGTGTGTGTGTGTGTGTGTGTGTGTGTGTGTGTGTGTGCATGTCTCTGTGTGTATGTGTTTGTATTATGTAAACATGCATTTGGAAGCCTGAGGTTGATATCAAGAATCTTTCTTGTTCTTCTGCCATTATCCTTTGAGGAAAGGTTTCTCAGTCAAACCCAGAGATCCCAGACACATTAATCTCATTAGCTATCTTGATTTAGCAATACCCTTCTATTCTGCCTTCTGAAGCTGGGATTAAGGTGAGTTACCATGCCCTTCCCTGCATTTACATGGTGTCTGGGAAATCTAAGCTCTATCTCTCTTGTTTGGGTAACCAGTAAGCAATCTCCCTAGGCCAAGAATGTATTCCTACTGCCTTCTTTGTTCTAAACACATGACTGCTTCATTTACTACTTTGTCTCATATGAATTCTCTCTTAGGAGCAAACCATTGTAGCACATTGTTAGACTCGGGACAGGAAGAAACAGGAGCATGCCCCCCCGCCCCCACATTACTTGTCTTTAAAACCAGGTAAAGAATTATGCATTCATAATTATGTTTTATAATTATATAATTGTTTTTACTAGTACTTGTTTTTATTTTTTGATGTGAATTTGGATTTCCAGCTGAGGTTTCTTGGTTTCTACCAAAAGAACTTCTAATATTTCTTCTAAGATGGGTCTGATGGAGGAACTTGTTCTTATTTATTTAGTAATGTTTTTTATTTCACTTTTATCTCTACAAATTAGATTTGCTGGATGTAGACTTCTTAGTTGATCCCTCCACTCCTTTGGAGCATTGTAACTGGTTCCCTAACTTCAGCTCATTGCTCCTTCTTTGTTCTTGTTGAGTTCTTGTTCTGGCATTTGTTCTTGTTTTCCTCTGTGGTTTATTTTAGTGAAGTCTACACCCTCTGTGAAGCCTCTGATATTGTTCCTCTGGCACAAAGCTTGCAGTATGCCCCTCAGATTACCCTGAAGTGATAGAAGTTTTACAGGCCTCTCTTCCTTTTTTCCTGGAGCACTTTTATCTGTTAAATTCCAGGGACTTCCAGTCAATTGCTTTATTGTTATCAACCATGTCTTAAAGCTTATCATGCTATATAGACTGATACAATCCAATGTAAAGTCTTTTGACCTTTGTTTGTTTGCCTTTCTTTCTTCCTTCCTTCCTTTCTTTCTTTCTCTTCTCCTTCCTTCCTTCTTTCATCTTTTCTTTCTTTCTTTCTTTCTTTCTTTCTTTCTTTCTTTCTTTCTTTCTTTCTTTCTTTCTTTCTTTCTTTCTTTCTCAGACAAGGTGTCATGTTGAGGACACAAGAGCCTGCCTCATTCTGCATTAACCCTGGATCTGAGTCTACACTCCTTTTTGTGTTAAGTTGAGCAAGCAGCGCATCTGTATAGAATATTATCCTGGTTAAAATATAATTTTTTCACCCTTTCATTTATTACAAGTTGGAAAATGACTACCCAACATTACAAATAGGGGAGTAATTTGGCTCTGTCCTAAAATAAAAAGCTTCCATCCTCTTAGGAGGAGTGTAGGGAGTATAGCATGTATCTGGCTTATCTTAAATTCATGAAAATGGAGACTGTAGAGATGATTCGGTGGCTGAGAGCACTTGATGTTTTTCCCGAAGGACTGGATTTTCATTTCCAGCACCCACATCAGGTGCCTCACAGTCTTCTGCCCCTTTTGTTTCTTAATCCAGACTTTGTCACCTAGTTCAAAGCAATGGGGGTTAGAGGGAAGGCCAGACACATAAGCTTGGCAGATGACAGACCAGAGTTGCTTCTGGACCCTATGGAGGTTTAAAAAACTTATTTTGGTCTATTGAACTAAGATATCAGACGGGAGGTTAGGCAGCATTGAAGGGGTCCTCCCATATAGGATATCAAAGGGGGTGAGACCTAAAGTATAAGAGGTTTTTCCTAGTCCTATATAAGACAAAAGGTAGGAGGAAAACCCAATCACCACCAGTTTCAAGAGTTAATTTGCTCAAGGTACCTTCAGGGTCTGATTCATCCTCTCTACTTCCCTTTGAACTCTGGGGTCTGTATGCAAATATGATTTCCAATTTGGTCCCCAAACCTGTGCTGAAATTGAGTTGCCTGAAAGATGAATGCTGGTCCATTATAAGAATAAGCAAGGTAAGCAAACAACGCCGGGGTATGATATCTTCCAAAAATTTTCCAGAGTTTCCTTCCTTGTAGGGTAGCTTCTACCCTCCTAAAAAAGGTATCTTTAAAAATAGCAAATATAATACCATGTGTTCCCTGGATTTATTTTGTGTGATCTATTTCCCAATACCCCCGGCCACTGATCCTAATTTGGTTCCCAGAGCAGCCTTTGTTTTTGGGGCCTGAGGGGGTTCAAAACCGACGGTGGGCAGTGTGAAATTACCTGATCAACCTAGTGCCCTAAATCAAATATTTTTGTCATTTCCCCTCAAGTAATTCCTTTAGTTTTTGGTGACCCAAGTGTGAAGCTTGATGAATATAAAAAATGATTCTTAGCTGGGTGGGATCTTGCCCCAATTAAATTTCCCTTTAAATTTCAATTTAATATTTTTAAAAAAGGATTCAGCTCCATTCCCTTTTTGGTGCCCTTTAAAATTCAGACCATATATTTTATATTTTTCCTTTCTCAGTTTGCTACGTTTGTTTAAAATGCTTTTCATGAACTTTAACCAAGAAAAAAGCTATGAAGGCATTTTTTAAACTTCCTTTGCAATGCAATTAATATAGTCCTTTCACCTTAGCCTTAGGCAAACCTTAGACAAGGTAGAAAAAATCCCCACATTCTTCACCAAATCCCCAAAAAACAACTCTGGGCCACATATAAAATTCTTCCGAAACCTTTTGAGCCGGGTCTGCACAATTCAAAATTCTCAGTAAAAAACTTTCATATTTACTGGGCAGCGTTAAGCCCCTTTTAAAAAACCCTTTCTATGCTTTCCAAATCCAAAGTCCTAAACTTTCTTTCAAACAAAAGCATGGTCAGGCCTACACAGCAATATCCTATCCCGGACCAAAACTTCTGGTTACTTAGCGTTTTACAAGGAAAAGACAAATCAAAGGAACTCTATAAATGACAACATTAAATTTGGGGGCTGGCTTTGGGTTGAGGTTCCATCCATTATCATAAAGGGGCAGGAGCATGGCAGCAAGGAAGGCAGCACAAGCCTTTAATCCCAAGGCAAAGACAAGCAATCTCTGAGCTCAAGGTAAGCCCTGAATAGAGCAAGTTTAGGTGAAGAAAAACTTAAAATAAAAAGCTTCATCCTCTTAGAGGAGTGTAGGGAGTATAGCATGTATCTGGCTATCTTAAATTCATGACAATGGAGACTGTAGAGATGATTCGGTGGCTGAGAGCACTTGATGCTTTTCCGAAGGACTGGAGTTTCATTTCCAGCACCCACATCAGGTGCCTCACAGTCTTCTGACCTGTGTTTTCTTAATCCAGACTTTGTCACCTAGTTCAAAGCAATGGGGGTTAGAGGGAAGGCCAGACACATAAGCTTGGCAGATGACAGACCAGAGTTGCTTCTGGACCCTATGGAGGTTTAAAAAACTTATGTTGGTCATATTGAACTAAGATATCAGACTGGAGGTTAGGCAGCATTGAAGGGGTCCTCCCATATAGGATATCAAAGGGGGTGAGACCTAAAGTATAAGAGGTGTTCCTAGTCCTATATAAGACATAAGGTAGGAGAAAACCCAATCACCACCAGTTTCAAGAGTTAATTTGCTCAAGGCTACCTTCAGGGTCTGATTCATCCTCTCTACTTGCCTTGAACTCTGGGGTCTGTATGCATAATATGATTTCCAATTGGTCCCAGAACCTGTGCTAGAAATTGAGTTGCCTGAAAGATGAATGCTGGTCCATTATAAGAACTAAGCAAGGTAAGCAAAACAACGCCTGGGTATGATATCTTCCAGAAGCTTCCAGTAGTTTCCTTCTTGTAGGGTAGACTTCTACCCATCCTGAAAAAGGTATCTTTAAAAAACACAAATATTAATATCCATGTGTTCCTGGATTTATTTCTGTGTGATCTATTTCCCAACTAGCCCCTGGCCACTGATCCTGAATCTGGTTCCCAGAGCAGCTCCTTGATTTGGGGCCTGAGGGGTTCACAGCCTGACAGGTGGGACAGTGTGAAATTACCTGATCAACCTAGTGCCCTAAATCAAATATTTTGTACATTTCCCCTCAAGTAATTCCTTCAGTTTTTGGTGACCCAAGTGTGAAGCTTGATGAATATGATGAATGAGTTGCTTAGCTGGGTGGGATCTTGCCCCAAGGTTAATACTTCCTTAATTCAATTTAATATCTTTAACACAGGATTCAGCTCCATTCCACTTCTTGGTGCCCTTTAAAATTCAGACCATATATATTTATATTTTTCCTTTCTCAGCTTGCTACGCTTGTTTAAAATGCTCTTCATGAGACTTAAACCAGAGAAAAAGTCTATGATAGGCATTTCTGAGACTTCCTTTGTCAATGCAATTAATATGAGTCTCTTCACCTTAGCCTTAGGCAAACTCTTCAGACAAGGGTAGAAAAAATAGCCACATTCTTCACCAAATACCAAAAAACAATCTCTAGGCCAATATTGAATTCTTCACTGAAACCTCTTGAGCCAGGTCTGCACAATTCAAATAATTCTCAGTAACAAAATCTTTCATATTCCTACTAGGACAGCTGATTAAGCCCCATTTAAAGCATTCTACTGCTTTCCAAATCCAAAGTCCCTAAATCTACATTCTTTCAAACAAAAGCATGGTCAGGCCTATCACAGCAATATCCTAGTCCCTGGTACCAACTTCTGTGTTACTTAGCGTTTTACAATGTGAACAGACATCATGACAAGGGGCAACCCCTTATAAATGACAACATTGAATTGGGCTGGCTTATGGGTTCAGAGGTTCCATCCATTATCATCAAGGCAGGAGCATGGCAGCAAGGCAAGGCAGCACAAGCCTTTAATCCCAAGAGGCAAAGACAAGCAGATCTCTGAGCTCAAGGTAAGCCTAGAATAGAGCAAGTTCTAGGTGAAGAAAAACTTAAATTAAATCCAGCCTTGGTGGACCATACCTTCAATCCTAGCACAACAGGAGACAGGCATGCAGATCTTTAAGTTCAAAGTGGGACTATGGAGCAAGATCCAGGACAGCCAAGTTTAGGCAGTGAAGGAGTTGGAAAACAGCTAGTGACAATTGTAATAGAACAAGGCGGCCATGTTCCAGCTCCAGCAAGCAGCCTCTGCCATGTGGCTCTGGCTTTGGAGTGGAAATAGAAGGTCATAATTGATGTTGGTTTGCTGGAGCTAAAAAGTTAGTGGAGCTAAGAAGAGACCATCACTGAGGTGAAATCTTCTAGGAAATGTTTTCGGGAAAGCACAAACACATATGTGTTTCAGACATAGCCAAGGTTGCACTTCATGCTGCAGCTGTTTTGGTAATGTGAAAGAGTCACACAGGTGGTACTGGTTTGAAGGCATGAAGGGATCATGAAGAGCAGCTCAGGCTTGGCACTGTGAGAGGCCATGGAAGGACACTGGTGAAGGTGCAGCCTCAGTTGTACTTGATGGTCCAGGACTGAAAGGGTCATGCAAATGAGTTGAGGCTTGGTATCATAAAGAGAGCCTATGGTGAAGCCTAGTTGCAGCAGAAGACACCAGTGTATTGGAGATGCCAGTACCATGGGATGACCATCAAGAACAGCAGCAGTGGAGTAGAGTCAACCTGAGCCTAGAGTGCTACAGAGGGCAGAGCTGGAGAAGTGACACCACTCTTTGGAGGAACCCAGAAGATCATGTGTGGATCCCAGACATTGAAACAAGAAGCTATAACATTGAAGTTGTGTTGGAGACCAAGATTTTCAAGATGCCAGAGCCATAGAATAACTGCTGAGGAATGCTGCTAAACAGCGAGTGAAACAGCTCAGGAAAAGAAGTTTGTTGCAGTCAACAAAGATGAAAAAGAAGGTGGAGATATGAAGACTGCTTTGAACATCAGACATGGAGATGCAGAGTTTGGAGTTTGCCCAGCTGGTTTCCTGTCTTGATGTCTTAGTTCCAGCTAACCTCCATCTGTCCCAGTAGTAGCTTCCATTCTGGACTCTAAAGCCAGAGCCATGTGGCCAAAGCCTATGAGTTCTGCTATTTTTGGGGGGGGAAACCTGGTCCCTTTGTTCTATTCCATTATCACCAGCTTTCTGTTTTCCAACTCCTTCACTTGGTTGTTCTGGAACTTGCTCTGTAGTCTGACTTTGAACTTAGAAATCAGCATGCCTGTCTCCTAAGTACTGGGATTAAAGGTATGGCCCCCAAGGCTGGATTTAAGTTTTCTTCACTTAGAATTTGCTGTGTTCTAGGCTGGACTTCAACTCAGGGACCTGCTTATCTTTACCTCCTGGGATTACAGGCTTATACCATCATGCCTGAAACTGAACTTTTTATGGCCACTATGCCTCAAGATCTCCATGCCAAGATCCAGGCCAGAAATTTGTGTCTTCTAGCCTCAAGATCTGGGTATCAAATATGCCTTCCCAATTCTGCATTGCAGTTCATTCTAGATATAGTCAAGTTGACAACTTGGCATAGCCATTACATTACCCATGATTTTTTGTCAGCATCCTTGACTAGTAGGGCAGTGGCAGTTATGTCCTGGAAGTAGGCTGTCCTTCCTTGCATAACTGAGTTTAGCTTCTTAGATAAATAAGCCACAGGTCTTTTCCATGGTTCCAAAGTTTGGGTGAACACCCCCTTTGCTATCCCCTTTCTCTCATCCACATACACGTGGAAAAGTTTGTGAATATCTGGGAGGGCTGGCCTCGCCAATAAGGCTTTTCTTAAAGTCTTAAAAACCATGTCCATCTCACAGATCTATTCTATTTTAACTTTTTGGCCCCTGGTTACCTCATATATTTGGCTATCTCAGTGAACCCTGGCACCCAGAGTCTACAAAACCTGCCACATCCCAGAAATTTCCATATTTGCCTTTGGGTTGAAGGAACTGGGATGTTAAGAATGGTTTATTTGCTTTCAGGTGTCTGACAGCATGTTTTGGTCCCCACCCCCCCACCCCCCCGCCTCCTTGAGTATTTACCCCAGATAGGTGACCTCAGGTTGACAAATCTGGGCCTTCTTAGCAGACATTTTGTAACCAAGTTGACTCAGCTCCTGTGATAGCAGGTTTCATGTGGCCTCCTGGCAAGTTGACAAGTAGGAGGCCACAATCAGGATACCATCTACATACTGGAACACAGTTACTTGGGGTGGGCCTGCAGGTACTCACCCTAGTCCCCATTGCTGTCTTCTCAAAGATGATGGATGAGATCTTGAATCCTCCAGGCGAGTATGTCCAAGCCATGTTCCTTGAAGTTTCTCTCCAAATCTTGTCATTCTAAAGCTAATAGAGGCTGGCTTTTGGGTGCCAGAGGCAGACTTTGCCCCTTCCTGGAGCTAGGTTCTTCAGCTCTCTCTCATGGACCACAATGGCTCATGGCAGCAAGTAGAACTTTTATCAGTCCTCTGGTCTTTTGATCCTTGGGGTGTCCTGGTTGTTGAAAATCTTCCCAGCAATGGCTACTAACCAGTCAGTTGCTTACCACAAAGTTGTCAGCATTGAACTTCTGAGGGATGCAGGATATTGATTAAAAAAAACATTTCCCCTGATTATTTTCTACTTCTGGGTCAAAAGG
>JAJTUV010003891.1:0-57328 GCA_021653895.1 Mastomys natalensis | reverse complement strand
AGGTGGATCCTTGGGAGCGGTTGGCTTTCTGCCTGAGCTTCCCACAGTAGTGACGTTATTGAACTGAAATAGCAGGCAAAAATCAGAGCATGGCTATCTTAAAACTTCAAGGATGCAATACAGGGGATGTCTGTTGGGCCCGAGCTCTTTGTAAGCATCCTGGCCACCAGTGTCCTTAAACCACACAAATAGCCAAAGACATTATCTACAGGTTTATAAACAAATTACATTCTTCTTTTAGGACATAAGTTAAAAATAGAGCAATTTAAGCAGAAACAAGGCAACATGCCAGCAAAGGAACTTTATATATCAATCTACTTATCTATACACATGTATACAGTCTTCAAGAAGTATACGTTGATATAGATACAAAGAAACGGATATAACCTCATGAGTGTCTGTGGAGTTCTTGGGTTTCATTGGTGCAAACCTACTCTGTGATTTCAAAAAGTTATTAAATTAATCTAGACATTTGAGACCATGCTGGGCAAGCATTTGAAACCTCATAGACCAGAGGACTGAATGAACAGCAGTTTGTTCGAAGTTCCTGTTTGCAGATCCCGCCTAAGAAAACAAACAAAAAACTCCCTCCCTAACCCTCCAAGAACCAAAGAGGGAGGGGATTAAAAGTGTCCAGGTACATTCATGCTGGGGACGCAGTGGCCGGCGGGTGCATGGCTGGTCCGTGTCTGGGCTGGAGCCTGGAAGGGCTCTTTTTTTTTAAATTAATTTGTTATTTTTTTTTATGTTTTGGAAAAAAAAATCCACGCCACTCTCTGCTCCAGATGACCCCAGGGCAACCCTGCCCAAGGGCTAAGGAGTGAAAAAGAGTTCAAACAGTAAGGCAGCCAGAGAAAGGTCTGTGTGTGGACCGGGTTCTCTCTCTGCTGTGTGGATGGAACTAGAAAATATCATCCTGAATGAAGTAACCCAATCACAAAAGAACATACATGGCATTCACTCACTGATTATTGGATTTTAGCCCAGAAGCTTGAAATACCCAAGATTCAACTCACAGACCACATAATGCTCATGAAGAATGAAGACCCAGTAGGGGGGGCTTCAGTCCTTCTTAGAAGGAGTAACAAAATACTCGAGGGAGCAAATATGGAGACACAGTGCAGGACAGAAACTGAAGGAGGGGCTGTCTACAGACCATTCCACCTGGATATCCATCCCATGTGTAGTCACCAAAGGTAGAGGTTGATGTGGATGTCAGGATGTACATGCTGACAGGAGTCTGATATAGCTGTCTCTTTAGAGGTCTGCAAGAGTCTGGACATATTCAGAGGCAGATGCTCACAGATAACCATTAAACTGATCATGGAGTTCCCAACAGAGAAGATAGAGTGAAGACTGAAGGAGTTAAGAGGATTTGTGACACCATGAGGAAAGCAACAATACCAACCAACCAGAGCGCCAGGGTCTAAATCACCAGCCTGGGAGCACTTAGGGAGGGACCCATGGACCCAGGTGTATGCAAGGGAGCTATATATAAGTGGGAGAAGATTCCTTGGTCCCATGAAGGCTGGGCATCGTGGGGGGGGGGGATATTCGAGGGTGGGGAGGTGAGATACAGGGGAGGGTGGATGGGGGTACACCAATGTGGAGGCAGGAGGAAGAGGGGGGGAAGGGATAGTGAGTTCCTGGGAGGGAGGGGGGAAATGGAAAAGGGGAGAACATCTGAAATGTAAATAAAATTTCCAATAAAAAAATAAAATAAAATGGTATAAAAGCAAAAAGGAGGAGGGGGATGGGATAGGGGGTTTCTAGGGAGGGGAAATAGGGAAAGGTGATGTCATCTGAAATGTAAATAAATAAAATATCCAATAAGAATAAAAATGAAAAGTAAAAAGAAGATATAAAGCTGTGATGGTAGAACTGACATGGAGAACACCAGGGAGGGAGAGGAGAGAGATAGTGGTGCATGGGTATGTTCATTGTACATTTCATAGTAACATGAAATTTTGAAAGACTAAGGAGTATTAGAATCAGACATTATTTGTTATGTAGTGAGTTGTATACATTAGCACTAAGAAATCTAAGTGTTTCATTAAAAGTAGTATTTAGGGAATTAAACCAAATATTTTACTTATGAACTATAGGCATGGTATTTGCTATGTGTGTGTTTCTGTGTTCAAAAAGTTAGGAGTATGAAAATCCTGCCATCAATGATGTGGTTTTTCTCCATTTACTGTATTTATTTCTCAAACTTCATTGATACTTATCCTAGGGGTTAGGTGATGGCTATTAAATAATGACACTGCTTCACAATTATATTTTATTGTACAAATAGTAGACAGTAAATATGTACAGGTATTATCATCTATGTGTTTTATTTGGCAAGACTGTAAGGGTTTGTCAAAGTATTCATATGTTAAAATAAAAAAGTACAGTAACAATAATGACAATATTTCATAGGCATTTCAACTGAAAGAAACTGTGTACACACTATGGGCAGTGCCAAAACCTGAGCCTCATGGATGGTTGTGAAAAGCAGGTTGAGCAGGCTGTAGGGAGAAGACCAGAAAGCAATGTTTTTCCATGGCTTCTGCTTCGTTCAGTTCCTGCCTCCAGACTTCTGTATTATTTTTTGATGATGCACTGTGATTTGAAAGAATAAGTGAAATAAACTGTTTGTTCTTCAAGTTACTTTGTCCCATGACATTTTATCACAGCAATAGAAACCTGAACTAAGACAGTCATGTTTAAGGTAAAACACAGAAAGAGAAAAGGTAGACTTGTTTGGAATCAAAACAAAATCTCCTAGGAGCTCAGCAATTATGACTATTTTTTATCCTCACTATCATTTATTGACTGCTTTGACCTCCCAGGACCAATCTTAACACTTAGATAAATTGTCTTTTAGTCCTTGCCAAACCCCATGGCCCATTATTACTACTAAAACTACAGATATGTAAGTTAACATTCAGAATATTTACATGAAAAGGACCCACTGCAAGTCAGGGGCAAGGTGAGATTCAAGTAACTAACTTCTACTGACCTTTCTTTTATTTTTAAATTTATTTAATTATTTAAATCAAATCATAATTTACTTATTCACACAAGGGTTATAAACACAAAGAGGCAGGATGTGGGGAAGGGGATGACACCAGAGCATAGGTGTTCAGGGGGAGTACAGATACCTTTCAGAACAGGAAACACTGAAACAGATGACTTCTAATACCTAATCTGTGTTTGTGTCTAAGAGACTTATAGAAGGCCAGGTATCCCCAAACTCTCTAAGAAGATGCTTGGCCTTGGCTTTTATTGTGGAACATCACTTTTCCCTTTCTAATGTATAAATAATTCTTCTCTCTTTTAAAAATAATTTTCTTTGTTATGGCCATCAGATATTACAGTGGCTATTTGATTACATGACTTCAAAAGTTAATTTCTCTTTTGAAGACTTCTCACACACAGAGGGAGGTTTAGCACATTGGTCCTTTAAGGATATATGTAGTCACAGGAAACACCATTGCTCAGAATCTACCATTATGCCCTGGTAGCCATGGAAATATTAGAAGTTTTAGCCTTGTTAGTTTAACACTTGATAGCCACTAACAGTTGAACTTCTGACAGGAGTCAAAGACGCAAGTATTTATATTTTTCATTAACTGTGTTCATTTCCATAGGACACAGAATATCAGAGAAAGCCTTTGGTATATGATTAGGTGAGTGTAATTCTGCTGAATATCCTAAGTGCTAGGTAGCCCAGGGTGTGGCTACAAGGTCTCAAGGTTCTGTAGTGTCCATTGTATCTGTGAAACTTCCTGATGCTGAGTATATAAATTAGCTTTTCTGTGTTGTTTGACTGTCTATAAAATGGGGATAATAGTATGGCTATCATTGGGTGGTCAATAGCATCAGATGTGCTAACGCCCCTGAAATGTTTAAATGAGACTCCAACGACGTAAAGCACAGGAAGGAATGGAAAGGTTTGTGAGAACTGGGCACTGGCAAGATATTCTGAGCTAACATATCTTCCTAACAGAACTTCTTGTCCTCAAGGTGGTGTTTCCTGTCTTCTCACAACTCCTTCTATTGTCAACATTTCCTGTAACTAAGAAGACTATTTACGATCCTGTTGACTTCCAAATGGATTTCCTCACCTGCATATACAAAGGTAAAAACTTACAACAATTTATATGGAGGCTTTCAAATTGGGACTTTATGAAACACATATATCTACTTAATGGTTTTCATACATGGGTAGCACTAAATCCTGCAAGGCTAGTGCCCTTACTGAGCACACCACACACACCACACACACACACACACACACACACAACGTCCCTATCCTGTTCCCAATTTTTCTTCAAACCACACTGTTCCTGCAGTCCACTGTTTCAGATCTGCCTTGGTAAGGAGGAGCTCATAAACAGGGGATAGGGGTCAGGAGACAGGGGACAGGGGACAGGGGACAGGGGTGTTACCAAGCCACCATAATGTGCAAACCCATCTTGCTGCTGTAATTATTTTCTGCTAAATAACAGTGTAGTTCCTCGGGACATGAGTTTTTCATGAGCATTAAAGCTACATCCAAAGATTTGAACTAAGAAAATGACCAAGGATGTTGTCTCATAAGGTCAATATGGAGTACAAGGCTTGTGTCAAAGACTTCCATCAGGATATTTTTTGTTTCACTGAAAGAAAGCTGATTATATAAATGTGAATATTTTGAGTAAGATATAGGTAATAATAGGATATTCTGTGATTCCACCTATTTTACACATAGATTTTGGATATGGTGTACTAAGAAAATAATTCAGGGTCTCACTCATGTTAGGCAATCACTGTACCACTGCAATATTCCCAGCCTGGTTACCTATAGATTTTGAAGGTCATTTATACTGTGGCTTTATTTTTAAAATATGTTTAGCTTTCTTCAGAAATGTGCACATTTCAGAAACATGTACAAAGAAGAATGATAGTGTATACTACTCTGTTGATCTACTTAGGGTTCCTTTTATGGATCTTATGCTCACATCACTCTTAGTACATATATAAACATACTTACATGTGTCAAGGATATTATTATTTTGACACAAATGAGTTCCTTTCAGCAGGTCTCATAGAAAAGTTCAGTTTGTAATAGTTATGAAATGTTCTGCTATAATTCTTTAGAAATGACAATTTGAGTATTGCTTTAAGTTATTAATAATGTTGATATACTGAAAACAAAGGTGCAATTGATATCATCTTACATATCATATTGCAAAGTCTTATCTCACTATTAATTCCAAGTATTGAAATTCCTAGTCCACAAATACATTTTAGTATTTGACATATATTATGTAATTACAGTAATTAAATCTGCCACATTAGTGAATTTCTAAGCTTCTTATATTTTTACCTACAGTGTGTAGAACCCCAATACATACATAGACCATGTAAATACAACTTTAATACAGCAGGAATAAGGTATAAGCACTTAGTGCTCTATAAACCATAACTCATTCTGTTTCCTCCTTCCTTTGTGTTCCTGGCTTGACTCTATACTTCTTAAATCCATCTTCAGGTTTGCTGTGGCAAAGGAATGTATCTTCAGACTGAGTGGACTCATTTGCATCCTAACAGCTTTGGTATTTGAAATAATCCTTGCAAGCAGCAGATGCTGGCGCCTGTGGGAATTTGACAATAAGATTGTGCAGTTCGTGTTTTTTGGACTCTGGGAAGTTTATTACCCTCAAGCATTTAACATCTCTGGGTCTATGATTCAGATTCTGGTGCACAGCCCTATCAACTCAACATGGACCATTTCACCTGAATTCCACTATGCACAGACACTGATAATGCGGGCCATTTTGTTGAAACCTGTAGTCCTAATTTTCAGTGCAATGGCCATTAAGATCGGCTACATGGAAGACTCATTTGTTAAGACACAGATATTTTTGTACAAGATCTCTGTCTTAACTTTGTGTATTAGCAGCCTTTGCACATTTGTTTCTGTGAGCTGGAACCATGTTGTAGACCTTTATGGTCAAACTATACTTGATTTTCCACCCAGCTTTCCTGTTAAGAAAGATGCTCTTATAAAGAAACACTATACTGCTGTATTCCCAATAGGGGTCCTGACAGCTACTATGTCATTCTTTGGTGTGATTATGTTCCTCTTTGAGATGAGCTCTTTGAAACCACAGAGTGAAGTGGAGGCCAGTATGCTTCAAGACTGATCAGTCAAAAGGCATGAGGCAAGGGCTCCAGCATATGCCAGAAGATTCCTTAAAGAATTTGTCTGTATGCCCACATTACTAATGCACTCATCAATTTACTCCAAATAAGCATCAACTTGGTTTCTGTGTGTGTTTCTCAAGCTTGTATCCCCCTCTACTTGTCAGGTGCGTTCCTTTCTTGAAAGGTTTTCACATTTGAAAGTCTGCTAGCCACAATCATATGTTCATATACTGTCAATGATCTATGGCAGGCAAAAGTACTGGTGAAACGCAAACAGCATGAATCAAAAGGGCTGGCATTAGGGGAGAGGTTGCAGTTAAACTGAGAAATAACACAAGAATCTAATCATGTTTGCAGGTTGAAGACAAATTAAATCCTGGTATGTTGTGAGTTTGAAGCAGAACTTTTTACCCTTGTCTCTGTTAATATTTTGTGTGGCTTCTTTAGGTAGGAAGGCCAATCTGCGCATTAAAGATACTTAGTGCCTGTAGCCTCTCCTTACTAGCATCCAGTATCCAGCTTCTTTTTCCCTGCTTGTAAACATCTCAAATATCCAGACATTTTCATGGTGCTCTAGATGTGCCAAAATGATCACTATGGGGAACCGTATAGCTGCATATGAACATGATCCAGGTGGGTAGATTCTCCTTGATGGATAGAAGATTGTGAAAAAAAGTGCATAGGCTAGTAACACTGCTCTAGTCCCTCTGAGTCCCATATAGGAAGCAAGTGAAAATACCTTCCACTGAAACAATGCAATATCTTTTCCAATAAAATTAGAGATATGGAGTATGGAGCTTATAACTGGAATTCAGAAGTCTGTATTTCCCAGGAGAGCTTCCTGAATCATTGTGTCCCATCTGGGAGTAACTGGAAAGCAGTGTTTATCTGGTGGGTAGTTCAGCCCGTGGGGGAAGTGATTGGACACAGTGTTCCATTAAATAGCTGCATTTTCACTTTGGTCCTTTCCCCTTAGTTCCACTTTTCAGAATCAAATTTGGAATAAGACTTTGAGAAAAGAAGAGGAGGAAACACTAGTTAGCTTATCTAAAAAGAAAGAGGAGTTATCCATCCATATAAAGTAACTCAGGTATCCACCAAACCAGAGAAGCACTGGTACCAGCTGTTGCTGCTGTTTAAAGTGGGGTGTAATGCTAGTGACATGGACTTTAGGTTTAAACAGAGAAGAAATTGGGGAAGGGAGCAGAGTTGTTTCCATCACTAAAGAGTGTTGGTGAAGTTGAGGTCCAGTGCATACTGTCTCATATCTTAGGTCATGTTTACCTGAGCAGTGTTGGTGTATTTTAAAAACTATTTTATTGGGTTCTTATAAAACCTATAACTCCTTTCTAACCCTTATTCCACCTTAATCCTTTCCAAACCCCCAACAATATATAGGAGAGAAAGAAGATTAGAGGGGAAAGGGAGCATAGATCTCTTTAGACTACTTTCAGCTAATTATAATCATCATGTTAGGGGGGTACATCCAGATCCATCTACCATCCACCATGAAAATAAACCCTTTTGGAACCATGGACTTTCTTGTGTCTCTGGGGCCAGCTATGGAGAAAACACAGAGAAGGCCTTTAATGCTGAGCTGCTGCAGCCACTGCGCCTAACTTCCTGACTGGAGGACCTCTCTGTGTTCCAGCCACAGGGACCCACATCTTCAAGCAAGCTAACCAGGAGCTAAGCAAGCCTGCTAAACAAGTACAGTAACCAAGTCAGGGCGCAGAGTCGGGTTAAGCGCATACAGTAACTGAGTCTCTCCTGCAGGGCTCTGCCAGGGCTTCTTTCTTCTCCCCCACCCTCGTATCTCTTGCCTGTGGGCCGGCCAGTCACTCGCCCACACACCCCCAGTCTCAGTCTTTCCATGGCCTCTCAATGGCATCTGAGAGCCCAAGGGCTTGAGACCAGTCAGTCCCCGGCCACTCCTGGCCTAGAAATCCCCAATCCAAGAGCTCTGCAACCCCCCCCCCCCTTGGAACTTCAGACTGAGTGAGAACTCCCCCCCCCCCGCTGGGCGGACCCCATAAGCGCCTGCTCAGTGCCATGCGCAAAGTGAAACTCAGTCAAGACCCTGTGCTCCAGTCTCTTTTTGAGCCGTGGGAATCACAACAGCCCAACAAGATTCAAGAACCTGCTTCCATGCCCACATGTGAGCTAATCATCCCCCACATGTGGAGGAGGATGTGGGCATAGCCAGCTCCAAGAGTATCCCCACTGGCACCCGCCAAGAACCTCTCCATGGAACCGATCTTAACAACAGACCATGATGTGCTTGCCCCCAAGTGACTTAATGCTAATATCCAGCCTTTACAGACATCTCTCTGCTGATTGTTGCTTCCCACTATGATTATCAAACAGATGTACCCACAGATCCAACAGAGACAACGCCATCTCCTGGAATCTGCCTGGGACTCCAAGCTACATGCTTCTAGCCACACTGTCTGACTGAAGACTCCAGAGACATGCTGAGACCCAGAGACACATGCCAAACACAAGACGCACACCAAAACCCAGAGACACTCACTAAGATGCAGAAACACATGCTGAGACAGAAGACAGATCCAGACCTTCCAACTACAGACGAACTCTTTTGTCAAAGTCAAATAGCTAAAGTTACATGTTAGTAAGGAAAACATGATGTCTATCTAGATTAATCAGATGTTATTATCCTCAAACTGTAAAAAAAAAAAAAAAAAAAAAAAAAAAAAAGAAAATCATCAGGTTACTTAGGGCAAGTCCAATCTTTGTAGTCAAGATAGCTCCAGCTTCTCATCTTTGCTCACAAAACACTTGACAAAATGAAATAAGAGCAACCAGGTGCAGCATGGGGAGGCAACAGGTGTCTTCTAAGTGTCTCTGTCCCTCTCTAGGCTCTGGCATTTATTCCCTTCCCAGACTCCCCAGAATTAAACTATTTGCAGCAGGCAAAAAGGACACCCCTACCCTGAGCATGAGACAATAATAATTAATGGTTGTAGACAAACTGAAGCAGCCCCATATCCCACATCTGTGATTAAAACAAAACATATGCATATAATGTAACTGGAACAGGACATATGCCTCTGTTATTGATACTTTACTACCTTCTGTCATGATTGGAGGATGAGGTTAGTTGTATGCACAGAGCTTGAGAGCTCATGGCTTCCCTCCTACCCAACTATTCTTTCTCCTAGAATATTCTTTCTCCTAGCTATTTCAGCTACCCCTGTCTCTAGCCTGCCCACTGTCCACTGCCCACTCTCACCTCTCACTCCATGCTTTCTTTCTCTCTATGTTCTTCCCTCTCTGTCTCCTTCCCTCCCCATTGCTCTCACTCTTTGTTGCTTTCTCTTCCACTGTCTTCCTCCTTCTCTCTCTCTTTCACTCTCATTCTCTTGCTCTCTCTTTGTCTCCTAATCTCCCATCTCTTTTTGTCTCATCACCTCCCATCTCTATCAATCTGCTCTGATCCTGCTTCTCTCATGGCCCAGTCCAGGCTGCTGGTCATGTTCAGTCTTCTCTTTTCTCTTTCTGCTCTGGACTCTTCCATATGCATCTGGCTGTCCTCACATATCTACTTTCTCAGTATATAACAAACTCAAAACTAATTAAAGAAGTCCATGTGCCCAGATATCATCATAAAAATACAAACAATATGAAAGATCGAGCCATATCACCTCTCTGAAATCCTAAAAATCCTGTAGAAATGTTTGTTAATAAGGATTACCTAGATAAATTCCAGGACATAAAAGTTAAAAAGAACAATTATAAACCTCAAAAATTCAAGAGGTATAAAGAAGATATAAGAAATGTCTTACTGAAATTAAAGATAGTTTAAAAATAAATACTTAAGTGATGCCCAAGAAAATGTAAACATAAGGCTGATGGGGATGATGAAGAAGATTTTGTTTCTTGATTAATCTATCTTGTATATTCAGGAAATACACTGTAGTTTTAAGGATAGGAATCATTTTAGAGTAAAATGATAGACAAAATTACTCCAATCAAATGGATTAGGAAAAAAGCAGGCATTACTATCCTAATATCTTTAAAAGTACAATTAACAGAAGAGATAAAGAGGGACACTTCACTCTAATCAAGGGAACAGTTAACCAAAAAGACATTGCTATCTTAAATATATATGAACCAACCTCAGGGGCATCCAATTTCATCAAAATTCCACTACTGTAATTAAAGACAGATTAATATCAATCCAATAAAAATAGGTGTTTTAGTGTTCTGTTGCTATGGAGAGATACTATGACCATGGCAACTCTTATACAGGAAAAACATTTAACCAGGGCTTGCTTACAATTTCAGAGGTTTAGTCTATTACCAGCATAACCGGAATGGCAGAATGAAGACAGACATGGTGCTGGAGAAGGAGCTGAGAGTTCTATATCTGTATCTATTGGCAGCAAAAGAGAGAATTACTGGCCTTGGCTTAGGCTGTTGAAGCCTCAAAGTCTACCTCTCAGTGACACAATTCCTCTAGTAAGGCCACACCTGTCAATCCTTTTAAAGGTACCAATCCCTAAGCATTTAAATATATGAACCTATGGAGGCCATGCTTATTCAAACCATCACTTTAACACCCTAGTCCCCATAGGCTTGTAACCATATCACAATGCAAAACGCATTCCATTTAATATCAGAAGTCCCATAATCTATAACATCTCAACACCATTGAAAAGTTCAACATTTTTTTCTGAGATTCATGGCAATCTCTTAACTGTAATTCCCTCTTTTTTTAAAAAAAAAAGCAGATCACATATTTCCAACATACAATGGCACAGGATATACATTACCATTCCAAAAGGGAAAGAGGGAGCAGAGTAAAGAAATACTGGATCAGCCAGCAGGACAAACTCTAAATTCTGCATATCCATGTCTGATGTCAAAGCACTCTTCAGATCTCAAACTCCTTTCAGCTTTGTTGACAATAACTTACTTCTCTCTCTTGAGCTGGTTCCATACCCTTGTAAGAGGCTCTCCTTCATAGCATCCCACAACTCTAGCATCTCTAACATCTTGGGGTCTCCAACACAATTCAGGCTTCAATAGCACAGCTTCACACAATGTCCTCTAGACTTAGTTACATTATACTTCCTGGTGCTCCTTTGTCTCCTTCAACTGTACAATTTGTAACTTTCTCCTTACTCAGCTTTCATTATAGATCTGCATAAGAGTGTGTAGAGGAATTTTAATCCAGCAACATGGCAACTGTGGTCAAATCCAAAGACCTTCTGGTCTGTGTGATCCATCTGGAATACAGACACACCCTTAGCACATTTAGTACCTCTGGCTGTAATCATTTAGTACACAGTTTTAATCCCAAACAATAGCATCTAATTGAAGGGCAGACAAAGTGACTAATTTGACAATGAGTCAGAGATAGGATACCACCAACTATCAAGAGAAATGCCATTTAAAGGCAGTGCAAGGAAAGAAACCATTCAGTTCTGTCAGTTCAGTGGAGCTCAGTTGAATTGGGAGTTGAATCATTTGGGAGTCAGCTCCAGTCAGTCAGTTCAGTTTAGTAGAGTTAAGTTCCATATAGTAAGTTGGGAGTCAGTGTAGTGGAGATTTTTCAGCAGATCATGGCAGTTGAGTTTCTGAAGTTTTGCAGTTTTTGAGGCAGTAGAAGTCAGAGAATAAGAAGTCTGACTATTAGAACACATTGTCGATCCATGAACATGGGAGATCTTTCCATTTCCTGAGATCTTCTTCAATTTCTTTCTTCAGAGACTTGAAGTTCTTGTCATACAGGTCTTTCACTTGCTTGGTTAGATTCACCCCGAGGTATTTTATATTATTTGTGACTATTGTGAAAGGTGTCATTTCCCTAATTTCTTTTTCAGCCTGTTTATTCTTCACATAGAGGAAGGCTAACCTGCCACCTTGCTGAAGTTGTTTATCAGGTTTAGGAGTTCTCTGGTGGAGTTTTTGGGGTCACTTAAGTATACTATCATATCATCTGCAAATAGTGATATTTTCAGTTCTTCCTTTCCTATTTGTATTCCTTTGACTTCTTTTTGTTGTCTAATTGCTCTGGCTAGGACTTCCAGTACTATATTGAATAGGTAGGGAGAGAGTGGGCAGCCATGTCTAGTCCCTGATTTTAGTGGGAATGCTTCCATGCTCATGGATCGGCAGGATTAATATAGTAAAAATGGCCATCTTGCCAAAAGCAATCTGCAGATTCAATGCAATCCCCATTAAAATACCAACTCAATTCTTTACAGAACTAGAAAGAGAAATTCTCAAATTTATTTGGAATAACAAAAAACCCAGGATAGCGAAAACCATTCTCAATAATAAAAGAACTTCTGGAGGAATCGCCAGCCTGACCTCAAGCTGTACTACAGAGCAATAGTGATAAAAACGGCCTGGTATTGGTACAGAAACAGGCAGGAAGATCAGTGGAATAGAGTTGAAGACCCAGAAATGAACCACACAACTATGGTCATTTAATCTTTGACAAAGGAGCTAAAACCATCCAGTGGAACAAGGACAGCATTTTCAACAAATGGTGCTGGTTCAACTGGAGGACAGCATGCAGAAGAATGCAAATGGATCCATTATTATCTCCTTGTACAAAGCCCTAGTCCAAATGGATAAAGGATCTTTACATAAAACCAGCCACACTGAAAGTAATAGAAGAGAAGGTGGGGAAGACCCTCGAATACCTAGGCATAGGGGAAAATTCCTGAACAGAACACCAATGGCCTATGCTCTAAGATCAAAAATTGACAAATGGGACTTCATAAAATTGCAAAGTTTCTGTAAGGCAAAGGACACTGTTAATAGGACAAAACAGCATCCAACAGATTGGGAAAAGATCTTTACCAATCTCACATCCGATAGAGGACTAATATCCAATATATACAAAGAACTCAAGAAATTAGACTTTAGACAACCAAATAACCCTATTAAAAAATGGAGTAAGGAGCTAAACAAAGAATTCTCAACTGAGGAAAGGCGAATGGCCGAAGAAGCACCTAAAGAAATGTTCAGCATCCTTGGTCATCAGGGAAATGCAAATCAAAACAACCCTGAGATTCCATCTCACACCAGTCAGAATGGCTAAAATCAGAAACTCAGGTGATAGTAGATGGTGGCGAGGATGTGGAGAAAGAGGAACACTCCTCCATTGTTGGTGGGATTGCAAGATGGTGCAACCACTATGGAAATCATCTGGCAGTTCCTCAAGAAATTGGACATATCACTACCTGAGGACCCAGCTATACCACTCCTGGGCATATACCCAGAAGATGCTCTAACACATAACAAGGACATATGCTCCACTATGTTCAAGCAGCTTTATTTATAATAGCCAGAAATTAGATAGAACCCACAATGCCCTTCAACAGAGGAATGGATATAAAAATGTCGTACATTTATACAGTGGAATATTACTCAGCTATTAAAAATAATGAATTTGATAAATTCTTATATAAATGGATGGAACTAGAAAATATCATCCTGAGTGAAGTAACCCAATCACAAAAGAACATACATGGTATTCACTCACTGATTATTGGATTTTAGCTCAGAAGCCTGAAATACCCAAGATTCAACTCACAGACCACATAAAGCTCATGAAAAATGATGACCAAGTAGGGGGGGCTTCAGTCCTTCTTAGAAGGAGTAACAAAATACTCAACGGTGCAAATATGGAGACACAGTGCAGGACAGAAACTGAAGGAGGGACTGTCTACAGACCATTCCACCTGGATATCCATCCTATGTGCAGTCACCAAAGGTAGAGGTTGATGTGGATGTCAGGATGTACATGCTGACAGGAGCCTGATATAGCTGTCTCCTTAGAAGTCTGCAAGAGTCTGACATACTCAGAGGCAGATGCTCACAGCTAACCATTAAACTGATCATGGAGTTCCCAATGGAGAAGATAGAGTGAAGGCTGAAGGAGTTGAGAGGATTCAAGGCACCATGAGGAAAGCAACAATCCCAACCAACCAGAGCCCCCAGCGTCTAAACCACCAGCCTGGGATCCCTTAGGGAGGGACCCATGGCTCCAGCTATATATGCAAGGGAGCTATATATAAGTGGGAGAAGAGATCCTTGGTCCCATGAAGGCTGGACGTCGTGGGGGGGGATATTCGACTGTGGGGAGGTGAGGTACAGGGGAGGGTGGGGGGTACACCAACGTGGAGGCAGGAGGGGGGGGAAAGGATAGTGAGTTCCTGGGAGGGGAGGGGGAAAATGGGGTAAGGAGAGAACATCTGAAATGTAAATTAAATTTCCAATAAAAAAAAAAGTACACATTGTCAGAGGTAGTTTGAGACCAAACAGAGAAATCCGTGAGAAGCTGAACGTAGCCAGATTTAATCAATCAGCTTGGAGAGAAGTTTGAGCCAGAGCAGCTGAGTTGAACCAGCTAGCCAGAGTTCAGAAAGAACTAGAAAGGGTGAGATGATTCAGTTGTAAGCCTCCAAAATGACAGTTACATCTGGCAAATAAAAGTTACTTTTACAAGTGTGAACACTAACAACCACTAAACTGAGACAATACTAGGCTTCCTTGAAATATCTATTTCCTTTACCTACACATTAAATGAAAACACTTCAGTTTTTCAGACAAGAGCGAAAGCAGTCATGTTCTTTGCCAAAATATCACAAGAACTGTCTCTAGGCCACTTACAGGAACTGCCTATTGGCTCAGTACTCAATGCTAGTGAATTCATAGATATTGGGAGATAACCTACAAGCACTACTTTACTAGCAATTATAATTTAATTTACCAACATAATATTTGGTAATTGTCACTATAACCCACAGGTTAGTGTAACCTTCACATCTCATTAGGGAAATTTCTCTTTTCTTTTTTTTTTTTTTTTTTTTTTTTTTTACTCAATTTTAAATGTTTATTAAGAAAATATGCATGATAAAACAGCAAAAGCAATAAAGGCAAATGGAAAAATAGCAAAGTACTGGTATAACAAATTGTTTTCAACAAACAGATCAAGTCAAGCAGCAGAGCGAGAACATCTGTCGACGGATTGTCCTCTGTAGCATTTCTTTGTCTTTGCTACAGGACATCATTGGGTCACTTTTTGTGACCCAATACTGTTTATCCTCCTATGTATGCATTTCCAAAGAATATATTAAAAACTATATAAACATTTGATCATAGCACATAATATCTGTATAATATTTTTGTGTTCTTTTCAACACAAATTATCCTCAATTTTTGTTATTTTCCTCAACATCTTTTTTTTTTTTTAAGATTTAAACTTCTTTTTTTTTTTTTTTAATATTGAAATAGTGAAATCAAGTACAAACCCAACAAAAATATATAAGTTATAGTCCAGTATCCCTCATGAATATACATACAAAAATTCTCAATGAAGTAGTTGCAAACTGAATACAAGAGATATAAAAAAATATATATTCCATGAACAACTGAACAACTGTTTTTTTTTTTAGAAGACCATACTCCATATATAGGCTGCATGTTTTGGGATAGCCCCCACTCCAGATGTTTGAGACCTACATGAAAACCAAGCTGCACATTTACAACATATGTGCAGGGAGGTCTAGGTTCAGCCCATGGAGCTTTATCTGTGTAGACTAGATATGCTCCACGGTTGGTGATTCAGTCTCTGAGAGCTCCAAGGGTTCAGGTTCGTTTACTCTGTTGATCTTCCTGTGCTGTTCCTATCTCCTTAGGGCCCACAATCCTTCCACCTATTCTTCTTTAAGAGTCCTCAAGCTCCATCCACTGTTTGGCTCTGGATGTCTGTATCTGTCTGAGTCAGCTGCTGGTTAGAGCCTCTCAGAGGACAGCTTGCCCCTGTCTGTTCTCAGGCTGGAGGTTTAGATCCTGGGAGCTCTGGTTGAATCTTTTGATACTCGTTCTAAAAAGGACAAAAGCACCCTCACTTTGGTCTTCCTCTTCTTTCTTGAGTTTCATGAGGTTTATGCGTTGCATCTTAGGTATTGTGTGTTTTGGGGCTAATATCCACTTATCAGTGAGTGATACCATGTGTGTTCCTTTGTGATTGGGTCATCTCACTCAGGATAATATTTTCTAGCTCCATCCATTTGTCTAAGAATTTCATGAGCTCATTATTTTTAATGGCTGAGTAGTACTCCATTGTGTAAATGTACCACATTTTCTGTATCCATTCTTCTGTTGAAGGACATCTGGGTTCTTTCCAGCTTCTGGCTATTATGAATAAGGCCGCTATAAACATAGTGGAGCATGTGGCCCTGTTGCATGTTGAAATATCTTCTGGGTATATACCCAGGAGGGGTATAGCTGGGTCCTCAGGTAACACCATGTTCAAATTTCTGAGGTATCGCCAGACTGCTTTCCATAGTGGTTGTACCAGCTTGCAATCCCACCAACAATGGAGGAGTGTTCCTCTTTCTCCACATCCTCGACACATCTGCTGTCACCTGTGTTTTGGATCTTAGCCAATCTGACTGGTGTGAGGTGGAATCTCAGTGTGTTTTCATTTGCATTTCCCTGATGACTAGGGATGCTGAGCACTTCTTTAGATGTTTCTCAATCATTCGAATTTCCTCAGCTGAGAGTTCTTTGTTCAACTCTCTACCCCATTTTTTAATAGGGTTATTTGATGGTCTGGAATCTAGTTTCTTCAGTTCTTTGTATACCTTGGATATTAGCCCTCTATCAGATGTAAGGTTGGTGAAGATCTTTTCCAGTCTGTTGGTTCCGCTTTGTCCTGTTGACCGTATCCTTTGCTTTACAGAAGCTTTGCAGTTTTATGAGATCCCATTTGTCAATTCTTGATCTTAGAGCATACGCCATTGGTGTTCTGTTCAGGAACTTTTCCCCTGTGCCCATATGATCAAGGCTTTTCCCTATTTTCTCTTCTATTAGTTTCAGTGTAGCTGGTTTTATGTGGAGGTCCTTGATCCACTTGGAATTGAGCTTTGTACAAGGAGATAAGTATGGATCAATTTGCATTCTTCTACAAGTTGACCTCCAGTTGGACCAGCACCATTTGTTGAAAATGCTGTCCTTTTTCCACTGGATAGTTTGAGCTCCTTTGTCGAAGATCAAGTGACCATAGGTATGGGGGTTCATTTCTGGGTCTTCTATTCTATTCCATTGATCGTCCTGACTGTCTCTGTTCCAATACCATGCCGTTTTTATCACTATTGCTTTGTAGTATAGCTTGAAATCGGGGATGGAGATTCCCCAGAAGTTCTTTTATTGTTGAGTGTGGTTTTTGCTATCCTGGGTTTTTTGTTATTCCAAATGAATTTTAAGATTGCTCTTTCTATCTCTGTAAAGAATTGAGTGGGAATTTTGATAGGGATTGCATTAAATCTGTAGATTGCTTTCGGCAAGATAGCCATTTTTACTATATTAATCCTTCCAACCATGAGCATGGAGATCTTTCCATCTTCTGAGATCTCCTTCGATTTCTTTCTTCAGGGTGTTGAAGTTCTTGTCATACAGGTCTTTTACTTGCTTGGTTAGATTCACCCAAGATATTTTTATACTATTTGTGACTACTATGAATGGTGTCATTTCCATAATTTCTTTCTCAGCCAGTTTATCCTTTGTGTAGAGGAATGCTACTGATTTTGTTTGAGTTAATTTTATACCCAGCCACTTTGCTAAAGTTGTTTATCAGGTTTAGGAGCTCTCTGGTGGAAGTTTTGGGGTCACTTAAGTATACTAACATGTCATCTGCAAATAGTGAAACTTTGACTTCTTCCTTTCCAATTTGTATCCCTTTGATCTCCTTCTGTTGCCTAATTGCTCTGGCTAGGACTTCCAGAACTATATTGAACAGGTAGGGGGAGAGTGGGCAGCCTTGTCTAGTCCCTGATTTTAATGGGATTGCTTCAAGTTTCTCTCCATTTAGTTTGATGTTGGCTACTGGCTTGCTGTATATTGCTTTTACTATGTTTAGGTATGGACCTTGAATTCCTGATCTTTCCAAGACTTTTATCATGAAGGGGTGTTGAATTTTGTCAAATGCTTTCTCAGCATCTAATGAGATGATCATGTGGTTTTTTTCTTTGAGTTTATTTATGTAGTGGATTACGTTGATGGATTTCCGTATATTGAACCAACCCTGCATTCCTGGGATAAAGCCTACTTGATCATGGTGGATAAGTGTTTTGATGTGTTCTTGGATTCGGTTCGAGAGAATTTTATTCAGTATTTTTGCATCGATATTCATAAGGGAGATTGGTCTGAAGTTCTCTTTTCTTGTTGGATCTTTGTGTGGTTTAGGTATAAGTGTAATTGTGGCTTCATAGAATGAATTAGGTAGTGTTCCTTCCGTTTCTATTTTGTGGAATAGTTTGAAGAGAATTGGTATTAGATCTTCTTGAAGGTTTGATAGAATTCTGCACTAAAGCCATCTGGACCTGGACTTTTTTGGTGGGGAGACTTTTAATGACTGCTTCTATTTCTTTCTCAGTTATGGGACTGTTAAGATGGTTTATCTGATCCTGATTTAACATTGGTATCTGATACTTGTCTAGAAAATTGTCCATTTCATCCAGATTTTCCAATTTTGTTGAGTATAGGCTTTTGTAGTAGGATCTGATGATTTGTTGAATTTCCTCGGTTTCTGTTGTTATGTCACCCTTTTCATTTGGATTTTATTGATTTGGATACTGTCTCTCTGCCCTCTGATTAGTCTGGCCAAGGGTTTATCTATTTTGTTGATTTTCTCAAAGAACCAGCTCCTGGTTTTATTGATTTTTTGTATAGTTCTCTTTGTTTCTATTTGGTTGTATTTCAGCCCTGAGTTTAATTATTTCCTGCCGTCTACTCCTCTTGGGTGTTTTTGCTTCTTTTTGTTCTAGAGCTTTCAGGTGTGTTGTCAAGCTGCTAGTGTGTTCTCTCTCCAGTTTCTTTTTGTATGCACTTAGAGCTATGAGCTTTCCTCTTAGCACTGCCTTCAGTGTGTCCCATAGGTTTTGGTATGATGTGTCTTCATTTTCATTAAATTCTAAAAAGTCTTTAATTTCTTTCTTTATTTCTTCCCTGACCCCTTATCAACGAGTAGAGTATTGTTCAGTTTCCATGTGAGTGTGGGCTTTCCATTGTCTTTGTTGTTATTGAAGACCAGCTTTAGACCATGGTGATCTGATAGGATGCATGGGATTATTTCGATTTTTTTATATCTGTTGAGGCCTGTCTTGTGACCAATAATATGGTCTATTTTGGAGAAGGTACCATGTGGTGCAGAGAAAAAGGTATATTCTTTTGTTTTTGGGTGAAATGTTCTATAGATATCTGTTAAGTCCATTTGGTTTAAAACTTCTGTTAGTTTCACTGTACTTCTGTCTAGTTTCCGTTTCCCTGATCTGTCCAGTGCTGAGAGTGGGTATTGAAGTCTCCCACAATTATTGTGTGAGGTGCAATATGTGCTTTGAGCTTTAGTAAGGCTTCTTTTATGAAAGTGGGTGCTCTTGCATTTGGTGCATAGATGTTCAGAATTGAGAGTTCATGTTGGTTGACTTTTCCTTTGACAAATATGAAATGACCTTCCTTATCCTTTTTTATATCTTTAAGTTGAAAGTCAATTTTATTCGATATTAGATGGCTACTCAGCTTGTTTCCTAGGACCATTTGCTTGAAAAATTGTTTTCCAGCTTTTACTCTAAGGTAGTGTCTGTCCTTGTCACTGAGGTGGGTTTCCTGTATGCAGCAAAAAGTCGGATCCTGTTTGCGTATCCAGTCTGTTAGTCTATGTCTTTTTTATTGGGAATTGAGTTCATTGACATTAAGAGATATTAAGGAGAGGAGACTGTTGCTTCCTGTTATTTTTGCTAAAAGGGGAGGCATTGTTTGTGTGGCTATCTTCTTTTGGGTTTGTTGGAGGTGGATTACTTTCTTGCTCTTTCTAGGGTATGATTGCTCTCCTTGTAATGGGTCTTTCCTGCTATTATTCTTTGTAGTGCTGGGTTTGTGGAAAGATATTGTGTAAATTTGGCTTTGTCATGGAATATCTTGGTTTCTCCATCTATGGTAATAGAGAGTTTTGCTGGGTATAGTAGCCTGGGCTGGCATTTGTGTTCTCTTAGGGTCTGCATGACATCTGACCAGGATCTTCTGGCTTTCATAGTCTCTGGTGAGAAGTCTGGTGTAATTCTGATAGATCTGCCTTTATATGTTACTTGGCCTTTTTCTCTTACTGCTTTTAAAATTCTTTCTTTGTTTTGTGCATTTTGTGTTTTGATTATTATGTGACGGGAGGTATTTCTTTTCTGGTCTAGTCTATTTGGTGTTCTGTAGGCTTCTTGAATGATTATGGGCATCTCGTTCCTTAGGTTAGGGAAGTTTTCTTCTATGATTTTGTTGAAGATATTTACTGGCCCTTTAAGTTGTGAATCTTCACTCTCTTCTATACCTATTATCCTTAGGTTTGGTCTTCTCATTGTGTCCTGGATTTCCTGGATGTTTTGTGTTAAGAGTTTTTTGCATTTTTCGTTTTCCTTGACAGTTGTGTCAATTTTCTATGGTATCTTCTGCACCTGAGATTCTCCTTCTATCTCTTGTATTCTGTTGGTAATGCTTGCGTCTGTGACTCCTGATTTCTTTCTTAGGTTTTCTATCTCCAGAGTAGTCTCCCTTTGTGATTTCTTTATTGTTTCTATTTCCATTTTTATGTCCTGGATGGTTTTGTATAAATCCTTCACCTGTTTGGTTGTGTTCTCTTGTGATTCTTTAAGGGCTTTTACCTGTTTACCTGTGTTCTCCTCGGATTCTTTGAGAATGTTATTTATGTCCTTCTTAAAGTCCTCCATCATCATCATTAAAAGTGATTTTAGGTCTGACTCTTGCTTTCCTGGTGATATTGGGGAGTTCAGGACTTAATGTGGGAGAACTAGGTTCTGATGATGACATGTGTTCTGGTTGCTGGCCCTGGTATTCTTGCGCTTGCCTTTTGCCATCTGGTTCTCCTTGGTGCTACCTGTGCTGTCTCTGGCTGGAACCTGTCTTTCCTGTTCTCTTGGTTGTGTCAGAACTGTTTAGGTTGGGTGTCGCTGCTGAGGTTCGAGCTAGGGCCCAGGATCTGCTCAGTGCTTTGTTCCGGACCGGAAGGAATCAATGCTCTGGGCCAGGAGTGAGTTCCTGGATCCCTGTGGGACCTGGTTACTCCCTGTTTGGGGCAGGTGTTGCTGCCTCCTTGCTTAAGAAGCTGCTCGAGTTAGAGCTCCTGGGAGCCACGCTTCCTCTGGGTTCTGTGAGATTACCCAATCGGGCAGAGTTGCCGCCCGAGATCTGCCGAGCGCCCAGGCCCAAACCGGAAGGAACCAGTGCTGGGGCCAGGAGTGAGTACCTGGGTCCCGGTGGGTCCCGGTTACTCCCGGTGTGGGGCAAGTGTTGCTGCCTCCTTGCGTAGGAAGCTGCTTGGGTTAGAGCTCCTAGGAGCCCTGCTTCCCCTGGGTTCTGTGGGATTTGGTGTAGAGCTCCGCCTAGGATCTGCTGGGAGCTCCGACCCAGACCGGAAGGAGCCGGTGCTCGGGCCAGGAGTAAATCCCTGGGTCTCAGTGGGTCCCGGTGGGTCCAGTTACTCCCTGTTTGGGGTGGGTGTTGCTGTCTCCTTACCAGAGATACTGCCTGGGTCAGAGCTGCTGGGTGCCCCACTTCTGCCGGGTTTTGTGAGGTTCAGTGCAGAGCTGCCTCCAGGGATCTGCTGCTGGGCCCAGACCAGAAGCGGAACGAAATTTCTCTTTTCAACAGTAGGGGACCATTACAGAAAACCACAAGCAATCAATGTGCAGAGTTGTAGAGCCCAGTCCCAGTGGACAGATCTACAAAACACTTTTAAGATTCAGGGAACATTGCAGAAGAGGAGACAGAATGATTGTAAGAGTCCTAAGATCAGGGAGTTTGCTGTGAGATTGTGTCTCCTAGTAATGTCAGAAGCTATACACAAAAAGTTTCAGCAATATAACTGCATAAACATGAACTGAACAAGGACAATAACAATAGATGTGCGAAAGTCAACATGGAAAAGCCCACGAGGCCTGAAGCTGACACAAAGAACTGTAGGCAATCAAGGAATCCTGTGAGGGGGAGAAATAGTCTTCCCTAGGGATGAGCATACTACTGGTTACCTGATACCAAATGGTTAGCTCTGAAAATATACAAGTAACACTACATAGACTAAGCATGTGTGTGTTACATTATACTTATATGTCTATAACAAAAAATTTGAAAGAGAGAGAGAGAGAGAGAGAGAGAAGGAAAGAGAGACAGAGAGAGACAGAGAGAGGAAGGTTCTATGGAAGGATTTGGAAGGAGGGAAGGGAAGGAAAAATTTTATAATTATAATCTCTGAAAATTAAAACAAATAAAAAACTCAGATCAAATCTTTCGTAGAAAAACTTTTAGAATAACAGTGACAACATACTTATTCTGAAAGAAAGTGTTTCCCCATATCATTGAGTAAGACAAATGGAATTCCAAATAATGTACATAGCATAGCTCAGGCCCTTAGTTATGGCAGATATTTCTAATTAATTTACAATTGTATCTTGATTACTGATAAAGGTATGGATGAGCTCATTTCCCTTTTTTATACCATAAACAATTGCTGACAGAAAGTAATTGTTCTAACATTTCCAATCCAGCTTGTACAATTTGAAGACTAAATGAGATTTTGGGGCTAGATATCATTAAAGGAAAATTGTGTTTGAAGAATTCCATAGGAGTTGATACAAGTACTGACATTTCATCACAGGCTTTAAGAGAACATATCAGCCTAGAAGATTCATTTTAGTTTTCATAAGTTTGATGCCAGAGCTGCAAGTCTGGGGCAATCATTTTCCTAGAGCATTGATAAGAAATGAATAATTATTTCTCATAATCTATAAAACCAGTTAGAGTGAGATAAATGCAGATTTTCTTCCTTCTCCCTTTCTCAAGGTTTGAAGTGACTAATGGCTACAAGTGTATGTCATCCTTCAAGATCTTTAGCAGTCAAAACTAAATTAGTAAGTATTATTGGAAACCAGTCAACCGAAGAGAGCGTAGTTCTTCAAAATTGAATAAATAGTTACTATAATTGCTATTAAACCAGTTACATTAAATGGTTGGAATTAACTATAAAGTGTGCTTATTTTATTATGAATATTATTTGGTTTTTCAAGGCAGGGCTTCTCTGTGTAGTTTTGTTTATCCTGGAACTTGCTCCAGAAACCAGGCGGCTTAAAACTCAAAGATTTTCCTGTCTCTGCCTCTGTGATTAAAGCAATTGCCACCATACCTTTATTAATTAATGATTTTTTCAACTGAAAAGTACTTATTTTTTGTATTTTCTCTTTGTTGTTCACTTGATACAAATTCAAGAGGAAGAAGCCTCAGTTGATGAAATGCCTCCATGATCCAGCTGTAAGGTATCCTCTCAGTGATCATGTGTGAGACCAGCTCATGGTGGGGAGGTGTATCTATGGTTGGTATGATTGGGTTATATAAAAAAGCAGGCTGAGCATGAATGGGGAATCAGCCTAGTCAGCAGCACTTCTCAATGGCGTCTGCATTAGCTCCTGCCTTCAGGAACCTGCTTGAGTTCGTGTCCTGACTTCCTGGAGTGATGGAGTGTAAGCCTAATAAGCTTCCTCCCCAACTTGCTTTCTGGTCACAGGGTTTCATAGAGCAATAAAAACCCTGATGAAGATACTGTTTTCATTGTTCGCACTATGTTTTGAAGTACACATATATTATGTAATGAGTAAACTGAGTTAGTTAACCATACTATTCTATAGCAGAACAATTAACATCTCAGCTCTTTTAAAAAATAAATCTGCCATAGTTTATAATAAACATATTAAATAAATTTTATTTACTTGAAGTTCTGTATTATTTTATTAGTATCATCCTAATTCCTCTGTACTGTCCTTCCTCAACCACCAATCTACTTTCTCTTTTAAATTCCACATATAAATGAGATTGTGCTGTATTTTTTAATAGTTCAGATATTTACAATTATATATTATAATATATTATATATAAGGTTGTATATGATTATATATAATAGAATATATATGATATTAATATAATTATATAATATAATAATAAATAAATATTTATTATTTCTTATGATTCTGTGGCTCTTAGTGGACTGGGCAGTTCTTATGATCTGACTGGTTTAGATGTTCCCCCAGTTTATTGGTGTCTTGATGGAGATGGATGACCTTAGATGACTTAGGATACCTATTTTAAGGTTAGCAGGGCAGCAGGAATATACAACATCCAGTAGAGTAGCCCATATCCTTCAAAAGGTGGCAATTTCAGAGTTCTCAGTTGCTGAGGAGGTCAAAGATCCAACGTGCAAAGTCTTTTCAAGCCTCTGCTCATGCCTAAGTTGATAATGTCCCATTGAATAAAAGAAATCATGTGGCCATGTCTAGAATCAAGGAACTTGAGAAATGGAAAAATTATGATAATCTTTCTATAGATTAGGAGTTTCCTACTTTAATTGCATTTAACACATATTTCTACACAATAAAATTTTATCTCTACTTCCTTTATCTCTACTTCCTCTTCTAATCCATAGAGTTGTATTAACTACTATCCACTACTACTAAAAGAAGCTTTTCTGACCAAGGTTGGGAACACCACAGATCTGTAGATACAAGCATAATGATTGAGGTAGCAGTTTAACAGCATGATCATTTAACTGCTAAAGTTAGGGCAGTTAGGCAAGCAGCAAGAGGTCTTGTCACTATTGCACCTGTGGACACATTTTTCCTAGTATCTTGGTATTATAATACATCATGTCCAGCCCTGGGTAAGTTGATCGCTATCTTTTCTCCTCTAGTAGCCTTTGTGGTACCTTCAGACACTGAAAGTTATCCAGCAGGGTAAAAGCTTCCTTGTATTTTCAAGATTGAATTCTAGATGACTAGCCAAAAAGTACATACTGCCTTCAGCAATAGGGTCTTATCATCCAGTGAAGGTGGAAAGGAAAGGTCAATGGTAAGAATAGTGTGCATTGCTTGTGGTAACTCTGGGGCCTTGCTGATCAATAACTCATACATTGTGAGGCAAACCATGGCTGCTACTATTTTGTTTAATAACTCATATTTTCTGCGAGTTACACTGTTCACCCAAGATACATCTGTCCAGCTATTTTTTTCAAATTATATTTTAATTAGCTTTACAAACTAGTGGGATTCGATAAGTCTCTTCATGCATGTTTTACCTTAGACTAACCTCCTCACCCTCCTTTCCCCAGCCTCTGTCCTAGTCCCTACTTACTCTATTTGCTCCCGATGTTACTCCTTCTTAATGTTTTTTATACCACACATGCTTTCTTGTCTTGCTTAATATTTTTACTTGTGTTTCAATATCATAGGTTCCAATGCAGCTTCTTTATGTAAAGATTCTTCAGTTCTTCACTTCAGTTAGCCTTTATCTCTCCCTCCCCAATTTTCCTATCTCTATCACTCCACTGTCTGCTTGGTCCTTTTGTACTCAGTATTCCTCACCTCTACTTTCATTTAACCTATATTTTACTATCACTCTTTCCTAGATCCATCTTCTCCCACACTGGCCCATTTCTAGTCTCCACATATACTTTGGTCTAAGCAAAGTAACCCCTGCGTGTGAGAAAAAACATGTGAAATTTATCTTTTGGGGCCTGGGTGACCTCACTTGGGATGATCTTTTCCCATTTCCTCTATTTACCTGTAAGCTTAATTATTTCAATTCTCTTCACAGGTGTGCAATATTTTGTTGTTTATATCTGTCATGTTTTCACTGTCTACTCACTTGTTGATGGGCATCTGCATTAGTTCCATTTCCTAGCTCTTATGAATGAAGTGACAATGACCATGAATCTGCAAGTATTTCGATAGTAAGATACAAAGCCTTTGGGTATAAACCCAGGAGTTACGGTAAGGGTGGATCACACAGCAGTTTTATTTCTAGTTTCTATAAACCTTTATTCTTATTTACAAAGTGTATGCACTAGTTTACACTTCTACCAACAGTGCATAAGGGTTCCCTTTTCCAGATATCCATGGAAGCATGTGTTGTCATTTGTATTCTTGTTATTATATTCTTGTTAATGCCCATTCTGACGGTCAAAATGGAATCTTAGTTTTTCTTTACATTATTTATTTTTCTCTCATATATTACATTGAGACTATGCTCTCCAAACTCCTTTTCCTCTCAGTTCCTATAGCTCCACCCGATCTACAAATCCTCACTTTCACTTTCGAAAAGGTCAGACCTCCCATGGATATCAACCAAGCATGACAGATGAAGTCGCAGTACGACTGGGCACCTCCCTCATATTAAGGCTGGATGACACAACCTAGCAAGAGGAAGAGAGTTTCCATTCTAGCTCATAGCCATCTTCTCATATTCATTTCTTTTTTTTCCTTTTTTTTTTTGGAAATTTTATTTACATTTCCGATGCTCTCTCCTTACTCCATTTCCCCCCTCCCTCCCAGGAACTCACTATCCCTTCCCCCCTCCTCCTGCCTCCACGTTGGTGTACCCCAACCCACCCTCCCCCATACCTCATCTCCCCACCCTCGAATACCCCTCCCCCACGACGTCCAGCCTTCATGGGACCAAGGATCTCTTCTCCCACTTATATATAGCTCCCTTGCATACATAGCTGGAGCCATGGCTCCCTCCCTAAGCGCTCCCAGGCTGGTGGTTTAGACCCTGGGGGCTCTGGTTGGTTGGGATTGTTGCTTTCCTATGTCAGGATGTACATGCTGACAGGAGCCTGATATAGCTGTCTCCTTAGAAGTCTGCAAGAGTCTGACATACTCAGAGGCAGATGCTCATATTAATTTCTTACTCTAGGATACAGAACTTAAGAGCTATTGGGTGCATGGTTTATCCATAATAGGAATCAGAGTCTCCAGACACTTAGTTTAGTAGTATAATAAAACTTAAAACTCTGTGTGGAAGGTATATGATCCAGGATTTCTCAGATATCACTCATCACAGCCAATCACTTGGCCATATCTAGTAAGAGATGAGGAAGTGTACTTCACATGGTAAGGCATATCTGATACGTCATGTAGACAATCCTATAATTCTGGCCCTGATAGTGATAGGAGTGAGCTCTATACCACAACATCCAAAAAAAAGAAAAAGAGCCAGAGACAGCCCCTGCTTCCACTGTTAGGAGTCCAATAAGAAAACCAAGCTAACCGGCCTGCGGTGGCACATCACTGTAGTGCTCATGCTCTGTCGCTAGGGCGCTCCGTCCCTCCCGTGTTCGATCCTTCCCACTGTCCTTCAGTGGGAAAAAAAAAAAAAAAAAAAAAGAAACCAAGCTATACAACTGTAAATTTTAAGCAGAGGGCCTAGGTCAGATGTATACAAGCTCCTTGATTGCTGGTTCAGTCTCTTTGAGCCCCTTTGAGCATCATCAGTTAGTTGATTCTGTGGGTTTTCTTTGATGTCCTTTCCCTCTGGCTCTTACATTCTTTCCTGCCCCTTAGCAATAGGATTCCCCAAGCTCCGAGCTCCACCTAATATTTAACTGTGGGTTTCTGCATCTGTTTCCATGAGTTTTTGAGTGAAGACTCTGATTATGCTAGGCTCCTGCCTATCACTGTGGCAGAATATCATTAGGCATCATTTCATTGACTTTATCATCATCATCATCACCACCATCACCACCACCACCATCACCACCACCATCACCATCACCATCACCATCATCATCATTATTGTTACTGTTGGTCCTGTTTGGTTCTATCCTGAGTCTTGGGCCTATTCAAACTCAGGTGGTTGCCCCTCTAGGTAGTCAGAGGTGGGTTTTCTTTTGAGGAATAGATTTCAATCTGGACCAGTCATTGTTTGATCATACCCATAATTTCTGCACCATCTTACCCCAGTACATCTTGTAAGCTGGACAAATTGTAGGTCAAAGGTTTTGTGGCTGGGTTGAAATCTTGTCTGCCTACAGGAGATGACCAGTTCAGGCTCTATATCCACCATTGCTAGGAGTCTTATGTCTGGTCACCCTCATGGATTCCTTAGAGTTTCTATTGCCCGAGTTTCTAGTTTATCCCTGAGATGCTTCCTCCACCCCACACCAATTCCAGTTGTCTCTCCCAGTACTCTCCCCCTCCATACTTCCCCTACCTGATCCCTTCTGTTCCCATGCCATCCAACCCCAGACCCACCCCTGTGTTTTCTATTCTATTTCTATCTCCCCTTCCAGGTAGACTCATATGTCCTCCTTTGAGCCTTCCTTGTTATTTATTGTTTCTGAGTCTTTGGATTATAGTATGATTATCCTTACTTTATGACTAATAACCACCTATAAATGAGTACATACCATGTTTGTATTTCTAGGTCTAGGTTACCTCACACACAGTGAGTTTTTCTAGTTCCATTAATTTGCCTGAAAATTTCGTGATGTCATTGTTTAATACCTGAATAATATTCTATTGTAAAAGTATATCACATTTCTTTTTTCTTTCTTTATTTTTTTGGTTTTTCGAGACAGGGTTTCTCTGTGTAGCCCTGGCTGTCTTGGAACTCACTCTGTAGACCAGGCTGGCCTCGAACTCAGAAATCCGCCTGCCTCTGCCTCCCAAGTGCTGGGATTAAAGGCGTGTACCACCACTGCCGGGCAACCACATTTCTTTATCCATTCTTCAGGTGAGACACATCTAGGTTGTTTGCAGTTTCTGGCTATTACAAATAAAGCTGCTATGAATATAATTGATCAAGTGTCCTTGTGATAGGATAGAACATCCTTTGGGTATGTGCCCAGGAGTGGTATAGCTGGATCTTGAGGTAGATCGATTTCCAATTTTCTGAAAAACCACCATATTGATTTCCAAAGTGGCTGTAAAAGTTTGTACTCCCACCAGCAATGGAGGAGTGTTCTCCTTGCTCCATATCCTCTCCAGCAGGAGCTGTCTGTAGTGTGATTGGGTTTGTGTGCCCCAGTTGCTTGTCAACTGGCCCCTTAAGAGAACTGCTTGACCCTATAACCTTCAAAGTCAATTGTCTCTTGACCTGGGAACAGGAGGGGATATAAAACATAAGCAAAGACAGAGAAAGAGAGAAGAGTAGGGTAAGCAAGTAGGGTTAGAGAAGACAGTTGGTACATGAAGAAAGAAGACTGAGTAGGGTTGAAGAAAAGACAGTACAGAAAAGAGAATAAGCAGAGTGAAAATAGGAGACCAATGAGCCAGACTGAGAAGAGAAGACAGTTGGTGACAGTTGAGCCAGGAGAAGCTGAGCTGAGCAGATAGGCTACAACAGTTATAGTTTCGAGCTGCTAACACTTGAAGGGGCAGGGCTGAAAGGGGGCCTGGCATGGAGTTAAGAGAACTGCTTACTCTTTATAAGAAAGGGAGATATTAAAAGAAACATTTAAAAGAAAACACAGACACGCACATGCACACGCACACGCGCGCACACACACACACATTTGACAGCTGTCACTGGTGTTTTTGATCTTATCCATTCTGACAGGTGTAAGATGGAACCTCAGAGTCATTTTGATTTATATTTTTGTGTCGGCTAAGGATGTTGAACCTTTAAGTGTTTCTCAGCTATTTGAGAGTCCTCTGTTGAGAATGTTCTCTTTAGAGTTGTACTCCATTTTAATAGGATTACTTGGTTTGTTGATGTCTAGTTTCCTGAGTTCTTTATATATTTGCATATTAACCCTCTTTCAGTTGTAAAGTTGGAGAAAATCTTTTCTCATTTTATAGGCTGCCATTTCAGCCAATTGATGCCTTATAAAAGCTTTTTAGTTTCATGATATCCTTTTCATTGTTTATCTTAGTGCCTGAGCTGCTGGTGTTCTATTCAGAAAGCTATCTCATGTCCCAGTGCATTCAAGGCCATTCTCCACTTTCTCTTCTATCAGGTTTATGATTTTATCAGGTATCCGGTTTCATGTTGAGGTCTTTGATCCACTTGTACTTTTTGTGCACATTGATAAATATGGATCTATTTGCATTCTTCTACACGTAGACATCCATTTAGACCAGCACCTTTTGTTGAAGATGTTTCCTTTTTTTCATTATATAATTTTGAATTCTTTGTCAAAAGTCAGGTGTCCATAGGTGACCCTGCTACAGAGCTATAGTAATAAAAACCACATGGTATTGGCACAAAAACAGACAGCCTGATCAATGGAATCGAATCAAAGACCCAGACATAGATATTATAGTAATTTTAATCATCATTTCCTTGGAAGCTAAAGATGTTGAACACTTTTAAAAGTGTTTAGTAGTCATGTATATATTTATTCTTCTGAAGGCATTATGCTCTATTCCATTACCTAATTAAAAACTGGTCTGTTTCTTTTATTAATTCCTGTTTATTTACCTTTTTGCCTTTTTGTATAGTCTAGACACTAATCTCTCTGATGTATAGTTGGCAAAGATTGCCTCCCATTCTGTGTCCTGTCTTTTCATTTGATTGCCAATTTCCTTTGTGGTAAGAAGCTTTGTTATAGTTTGTTTTGTTTTATAGGACTCCTATTCACAAAGTCCTTACCAGGGCCTGTAAGTTGAAGTATAGTCCATAATTATTCCTCTAGCAGTTTCAGGTGTCACATCTTAGGCTGAGTTCCTTAATCCATTTGTTCAGGATAAAGTATGGATGTACTTCCATTTTTTTCTGCATGTTAAAATTCATGTTTTCCAGAACCATTTGCTAAAGAGGCTGTTTTATTCTTTAATGTACATTTTTGGCATCTTTGTCAAAGATCAAGTACCTACAGTTGAGTGAGCTTGTATCTGGGTTGTGTATTCTATTCTGTTGATATGTCTACTATTTTTGAGCAGTCTCATGTTTTGTTTGTCTGTTTACTATAACTTGAAATCTTTATTGTTTTTGTTCAGAGTGCTTGGTATTTTGTACATACATATAAATTGTGAAGCTATTTTCTATGTCTATAAAGAGGCCCTGGTTGTTTTAAAAATATTGCTATTAATTCTGAGAATTTCATCGATCGTATTCAACCCCACTTCCCCATATCTATGCAACCTCTTCACACTCCCAAGTCAGCCCACTTGACATTGAGTTTTCTTCCTCCTCCACTGAGTCTTGTTCATTTTACTCAACATATTTTGATTGGGATGCCATTAAAACTGTAGATTGCTTTTTCTAGGACGATTACTCTTTTTTTTTTTTTTTTTTTTTTTTTTTCCGAGACAGGGTTTCTCTGTGTAGCCCTGGCTGTCCTGGAATCACTCTGTAGACCAGGCTGGCCTCGAACTCAGAAATCCGCCTGCCTCTGCCTCCCAAGTTGCTGGGATTAAAGGCGTGCACCACCACCGCCCGGCAAGGATGGTTACTCTTACAGGATAAGTTTTTCCCCATGGTGAGTACAGGAGGTATTTCCATTTTCTGGTGTCTTTCTACATTTTTTTTCAATATCTTAAAGTTTTTGCTATTGAGCACTTTCATTTAATTTCCTTGTTTATTAGGTTTATTCTCATATATCTTTATTGTTTGTGGTTATTGTGAAAGGAATTATTTACTTGATTTATTTTTCAGTATGTTGCTAATATATTGAAAATCTAATGATTATTGTGTGTTAATTTTGTATCAACACTTTTCTGAAAGTATTGCTTTTTGAGTGGAGTTTCTAGTGTCCCTTATGTACAGAATGCTATTATCTACAAATAGATACTGTGTTAGGCAAGTGTGATGACCACTACACTAGGGAAACACAGATGTTGTGGAGGATGAGGTGAGAGTGTGAGGGTAGGTGTGGGTGTATGGGGTAGGTTGAGTGGAGTGGGAGAGCACCCTCTCAGAGGCAAAGGGGAGGTAAAGAACTCTGGGAGGGGGAACCGGGAAGAGTGGCAACATTTGGAATAAAATAATTTAATAACAAATAGATAATGTGACTTTTTTCTTGTTTATAACCCATTTGTTTCCACCTCCTTTCTTAAAGTTCCTGCTAAGAATTCAAGCAGTATATGGAACAGCAATCAAGAGTATGGACAATTTTCTCTTGTTTCTGATATTTGTGGGAATGCTTTAAGTTTTCCTCAACTTAAGATGATATTGGCTAAGGGGATAACATTACTGGTGGTCTAAACCACCAGCCTGGGAGTACTTAGGGAGGGACCCATGGCTCCAGCTGCATATGTAAGGGAGGATGGCGCTGTTGGGCATAGGTGGGAGAGGGGATTCTTGGTCCCACGAAGGCAGGACGCTGTGAGTGGAGGAATTCGAGGGTGGGGAGGTGGGAGGTGTGGTAGGTATGGGCACATCCGCAGAAGCAGGATGAGGGGCGATGGGATAGGGGGTTCCTTGGTGGGGGGGGGCAATGGTGTAAGGGGATAACATCTGAAATGTAAATAAAATATCCAATAAAAAATGAAAAAAAAAGAAATGAAGATAATTAAATAACCAATAAAAAAAGATGATATTGGCTGTCGTTTTTGTCCTTATAGAGCCTTTATTATGATGACGTACATTTCCTCCATTCAAGGAAGTTATTATTAGTTAGACAAATCTGAAAGAGTAACTAAACAAAGCAAACCCTATCTCTTAACTTAAACCTTCCCTTCTATTTAAAATGAAATATCTTTCAATAAGAATCTTGACATAAAGTAACACTTCCTCTCAATTTCTAATATTACAGTATTTATCAGTTTTCATAAAATGTCATGCACATTTGGGTTCTTTTAAAGAAAATCAGTATTTATTAATGTTAGGATTTCAGTAATGACTTTCTCTGCAGTAAGCAAAATATGTCATTTCCTTCTAACACTTGCAACTTAACTAGAACATAATTAAATGTTATAAAATTGCTCATAATGGATCATTTCCCATTCTCCCAATAAAGGTTAGATTGCCACAGGGAAGTAATAAAATTATTTTTAATAAAGTGGACTTTAAATTGTGGGTTAGACAAGTAAATAAAATAAGCCATTAAATTGATTGCTGTGGTGTTTTACATTTTAACTATGGTAGGTATGTAGTGAACATTTACTAAAATGAATCAAGCACTATTGAGTTAGAGAAATTACTTTATTTTAAGAAATTATATTAACATTGATTATATTAACATTGATCGTATATCGCAATGTAATTGATAATATGGAGAACTTTTATTTTTAATAGAATATACATGAATAAAGCCAAATCTAAAGAAACCTTAAGATGAAGTGAATCGAAAGTAAATACATACATTTAAAAGGTCTCTGGACCTCATGAAACTGAAAAGCTTCTCTAAGGCAAAAGACACCATCAACAGGACAAAAAGGCAGCCTACAGATTGGGAAAAGATCTTCACTAACCCTACAACTGATAGAGGACTAATATCTAAGATATATAAAGAACTGAAGAAGTTAAACTCCAACAACCCAGATAACCCAATAAAAAATGGGGCACAGACCTAAACAGAGAATCTAAACAAAGGATTCTTGAAGGCTCAAAATCCTTGGTCATTAGGGAAATGCAAATCAAAACAACTCTGAAATTCAATCTTACACCAATCAGAATGGCTAAAATAAAAAACAAACCTCAAGGGACAGCACATGCTTGTGAGGATTTAGAGCAAGGGAACACTCCTCTATTGCGGGTGGGATTGCAAACTTGTACAATCACTCTGGAAATCAATCTGGTGGTTTCTCAGGAAATTGGAAATACTTCTCCCTGAAGACCCAGCTATACTGCTCCTGGGCATATACTCAAAAGATGCTCCACCATACCACAAGGACACATGTTCCACTATGTTCATAGAAGCTTTATTTGTAATAACCAGAAACTGGAAACAACCCAGATGTCTCTCAATCAAAGAATGGATAAAGAAAATGTGATAAATACATCTATGTAATGGAATACTATTCAGCTATTAAAAAGAAAAACATCATAAATTTTTCAGTCAAATGGATGGAACTACCATCCTAAGGTAACCCAGACCTCAAAGGACATGTATGTAGAATTAGCCACAAAATACAGAATATCCACGATACACCCCACATACCCAAAGATGTTGAGGAAGACAGAAGGCCCAAGCAAGAATGCTTGAATCACACTTAGAAGGGGAAACAAAATAGTCATAGGAGACAGAGGTAGGTAGGGAACTGGGGGTGAGAGAGGAGGTAGAGAGGAACAGGGAGGCAAGATCATATGTGGGGAAAAACAGGAGACAGGTCTTGTGGGCCAGCAGAATGAATGGAAATCTGCTGCTGCCTGGAGTGGGGAGAAGGGGAGAATCTCTAGGAAGTCCCAGAGATCTGGGATAGTGGAGGTTCTCAGGAGTCAATGTGGGTGACCTTAGCTGATATGCCTAACAATGGGGACATGGAACCTGAAGAGGCCACCTCTTGTAGCCAGACAAGACCCCCAGTGGAGGGATAGGGACACCAACTCATCCACAAAACTTCTGACTCAAAATTTATTCTATTGGAGCAGAGACCAAAGGAATGGCCAACCAATAACTAGTCCAACTTGAGACTCATCCCATGGGCAAGCACCATTCCCTGACACCCTGACATTATTACTGATGCTATGTTGAGCTTTCAGACAGGAGTCTAGCATAACTGTTCTTTAAGAAATACTACTCAGCAGCAGACTGAAACAAATGTAGATATCCATGAACAAACATGGGGGGGTGTTGGGGACACTTATGGATGTGTTGAGAGAAGGATTGAAGTCCCTGAAGTAGATAGGAACCCCACAGGAAAACCAACAGACCTAACAAACCTGGGCCCCTGGGAGCTCTCCGAATCTGAGCCCCCAACCAAAGAACATACACAGGCTGAAATGAGGCCCCCAGCACATATATAGCTGACACACAGTTGCTCTGTCTGGCCTCAGTGGGAGAGGATACACCTACCCTGGCAGAGACTTTATGCCCAGGGTGGGTGGATACTCAGCTGTCCCCACCCTCTCAGAGGAGAAAGGGAGGGGAGTGGAGAAGGGACTCAGGGAAGGAGGACCAGGGAGGAGTGGTGTTTGGAATGTAAATATATATATATATAAAATTTTAACAAACTTGTGTAATTGTGAACTTGAAAAACTCTAGAATATTAATGCTTGATGCTTGATTTGGGAGACATTTACAAATAGTTGAGAACTAGCTTGATTTTATATTTTGACATTTCTTGGTTCTGATTTATTATATATGAATTATGGCAACCTTTTCAAATGCGTGGTTGTTAAACAGGGAAATAATATTCTGTCAGTATGTTTGATTCTGTCAGTGTTGAATACAGTCATCCAAACTGAGATTTCATTTCAGTTGACCATTACTTTGGCTTAGTTTGAGAAGTTACTTTCTTGGAACAATTTAAAGCATCCTCCTTACAGTGTGTGTTTTTTCTCCATTATGCTTCATTTGCTGTGATTTGCATAGGTCTATCTTCCTAGGGACATTAGAATAGATTCAAAGACTTTTTTTTTCTTTCAAGTGCTATTTGGATGACTACCTGTATTCTGACCCCAGCCTTAAGTAAGCTGCAGGAGGACTAAATGAATGGTTTGATGCAGAATGAAACAGAGATACCTGACTTCTGTCTACTACCTGGTTACTTTAACAACAGAATATGTAGTAGCTGAGCTGCAGAAAAGTATACCAAAAGTCCCCATTAAAGAAAAATAGGAATAAAATGGCAACACATTCATTCAAACAACTATTGTTCTTGTGTAAAAAGGACAAGTTTGAGGTTAATGTGACATTATCTGTGAAATACTGTAAAACCTCTTGGCCTTGGAAGGTATGTCAATATGCTGCCAGCTTTGGGTTACCTTAGTAACTAATAGAATAAGGCCTTGGAGTATTTAGTGACCAAGGAAAGTAGAAAGCCATTTAGATGTTCTAAGTGGAAATGAAATAATTTTCTTCATTGCATTAAATCACTTTGGTTTCTTTCCTTTCCTCATTTGAGAGCTTTTAGAAAAGTTTAAAATGTTTTGAAACTAATTTGATTTAAAATAAAAGCTCAAACTAATATTAAGGAACTCATGGCAAATAATTGCATTTCAGATAAAATGGGCACTATTTATTGTTATGCAGTCTGTACAAATCCTGACCATAAGCCAGCATTAAAACTGAGGATAAATAACACCAAAGAGGTGACATGAAATGCCTGAGTTCATTTTGCATTTTCTTTTGAACTCAAACAAAGCCTTTGGTTTAAATTAGTCAAGATATGGACACTTTGCCACAATGTCCTGGTATACAGAGGGTCTAAAAATTATTTTAGTGATTATCTTTGCATTTGACGGAGACTGAGACCTGTCCATCCCAATCCTTCTGCTTTTCACGCACTAAGCTAGAACAGGAGGAAGCAAGAATAAAAAAGCCACTGTTGGAATACATGCTTCTTGTCTCAGTATGCTGCGCTTTTACCAACATCAGAGTGAAACATTTGCTCTAGTTACTGAGTTAGCCCAATTGGCTACTGTTTTTTTAAGTTTGCTTATATTAACACAAAAATGTGCTTCCTCATTGTAGCCCAAACAAGGCTTTGTTGTGGTGTGCTTGTTTTCTTGGCTTTAATACAATATAACTTGCACATTATAAAATTTACTCATTTTGTTTTCATTTAATTAAAAATTAATGACTGAGTCCTATATTTATATCATTTTAATGTACTTGTCCACATCCCATTTCTGCTGCTTACCTCAACTCATTCACTCATTCACACAGTCTCTCTCTCAGTTCTATGCTACATTCACCCACACTACACACACACACACACACACACACACACTCACACAGAGATACAACCTGCTGAACTCATTTGGTGATGCTCATATGTGTATGTGGTGTGTTTAAGGCTGATCACTTGGGACTGTATAAATTAGCAGGTGGCTTTTCCCACTCAGCAGCCATTAATTGCCTATAGCTCTTCATCTAAGGGTGGAGGCTTGTGAGATTTCCCCCAACCACATAGATAGGTCTCGTTTAGGTGACTGTATTGTTCAGATTTCAGTGATGTATACTTTCTTCTTCTTCTTTTTTTGCATTTATCCTTCTTTTTTATTGGCTATGTTTTATTTATTTACATTTCAAATGTTATTCTCCTTCCCAGTTTCCCTCCACAAGCCCCTGGTCCTCTCCTCCCTCCCCTTTTCTTATTCCATAGATTTTCCCATTTCTGAATTTGAAGAAGATGGAGACCATTACAGAAAGTCATAATTGCTCAAAATGCAAGAACAATTGATTGTGGGGTGCCCAGTTACAATAGAAACAACTACAATTCTTGCATCTAAGGCCCAGGGAACATGTAGGAAGAGGAGGGTGGAAAGACTGTAAAAGCCAGGGGAGCAAGGGATCTCTTGCAAGATTTTGTTTTCTAGAAATGACAGGGAAGCTTCATTAGAAATATATCAACACTATGACTGGCTAAACAATACCCGCCAATGACAATGCCAGTTGGCTTGCCAATGTGAATGGAGGAGGCCTCATGATGTCCCCTCTAGATAAAGAACTACAGGTAATTAACAAAGGCTGGAGAAGGAGAATTAGTCTTCTACAGGGATGAGGGCTCAAAAGAGTTCTCAAGTACCAAGTAGTCATGTTTAAATATATATACAGCTGACTGAGACAGACACAGATATTTATATCCAACCATCGGACTGAAGTCGGGGAGTCCTGTGGTTGAATTTGGGAAAGGCTAGAAGAATCTGATGAGGAAGGTGACCCCATAGGAAGACCAGCAGTTTCAACTAACTCAGACCCTTGAGATCTCTCAGACACTGAGTCACCAACTAGGGAGCATTCACATATAGAGCAGAGGACTGCCTGGTCTGGCCTCAGTGGAAGAGGATGCATCTAACCCTCAAGAGACTTGAGGCCCCAGGAAGTGGGGATGCCTGGGGGTAGGGGCATCCTCTTAGTGACAGGAGGAGGAGAAATGGGATGAGGAACTGTGGGAGGGCAGACTGGGAGGGGGCCAATGACTGGATTTTAAAAAAATAAAAGTAAAAAAAAAAAATCTTCATAGAAGAGCTTAGCAATTTTGGTGACTGATAATAATTATAATTAATAAGCAAATCTGTATGTGGGTCTGTGGTGTCTATGCCTGGGCATGGGCCCTGTTGGGCTGCATTGTGGTTACAGTGTTTCTGGCCCCCAGGCTGCTGGAACAGTGGCTCAGGGAGCAGAATTGTGGAAATTTGACTGAGTTCGCTCCACGCAGCACCCCACAGATGTCAGACTATGAGAAGTTGCAGAACTCTGCTCCAGGCATGGGGAGATCTCAGTCTGAGGTCCCTGTGGGGAGGGACAGAGCTCTTGTCTTGGGTAGGAGGTCTCCTGGCCAAGGTGGCTAGAGGGAGACTGGTGGTCTCAGCCCTTGGACTCCCAGATACTGCTGGGAGACCCCAGAAGGACTGAGATGGGGTGGGAGGGTCATACAGGCTGGATTGACTGGCAGCCAAGAGAAACTAGGGAGAGAAGCTCTGGTAGTGTCCCTGCAGGGTGGATGAGACTCTTGGTCAAGGTGACACACTTGGCTGGGTCATAGCTGGCTCGCTAGCCTGCTTGAGTTGGTGGGCTCCGTGGCTGGAGAGGTCCTCCAGTGGGAGATTAGGCAGTGGCTCATTGGTTGAAGGCCCCCTCTATGGTTCTTTACTGCAGGCCCCAAAGATGAGAGGTGGTCCATGGTTTTAAAAGGCTTATTGTCATGGCAGAAAGTGGATGAAACTGTACCCCATGTTCTTGGGTGGGCCTGAGGTTAAATATCTTTTGCAAGGAGGAGGGTCTGGGAAGGAATGCTTAATTGGCTATGCCCTCTGGCCTTTAGGTAACTCATGAATATGGAGATCTCTTGAGGCTCTGTGGCCTGTAGTCATGCCCTCTACTTGTGCTACCTGTGCTATGTGACTGAAGGCAAATCTTTCTTTGGGAGGGGCTGTGGATAAGTGAAAGGAACCAGGGCCCAGGAGCAAGGCCAAACTCCTACCATCCCATTAGGGTCTCTGGGATTCAAAGCAGACTCAACTGGGTACCCCACTGACTTTCACAGCCTACCGCCCCACATCTGTATACTACTGTTTTCAGAGATATGTAAAATAAAATTAAAATTTAATCATAAAATAATTTTCAATATTGTCTCTATATCAATGTAACTTGTGTTGACTATTTATGTATCACAACTCAGTATATTTAATGATCCATAATATGTAATCTGAATCCCTACCATTCCTATAGTGTACATACAAATTTTGTAGATAGTTATGATTTATCCTGTATTATAGAATTTATGTTTCTACACAATAAGAGAGTTTGACACATTTGAAATATATAATAATGAGTGAAAAATATCTGGTAAATCGATTTATCACTCCCATGGTGCTTTCAAAATTGCTGCTGTCCTGACATTGACATTACTGTCTGAGTCTCAGTGGATCATGTCAGAACTCCTTCTCCTTCCTCTTACATTCTTTCCCTCTCCCAGCACAAAGAATTAAGTAAATACCTTTGTTTATAATTTCTCCAAATCAAAGTAACATGAAATTAAGATGTATCTGAATTTTAAATCTTACCTGAAGACTTTTTTTTTTTGAAACAAGGATATGATCAAAGAATAATATATAGTTCTATTCAAGAAAACAAATCTTATATTAGTTTTAAAAAATAAGTTTTCTGGGGATGGAGAGATGGCTCAGAGATTGAGAGCACTGACTGCTTTTCCAGAGGTCCTGAGTTCAATTCCAAGCAACCACAGCTTTGGTCACGACCATCTATACTGAGCTCTGATGCCCTCTTCTGGTCTCCAGGCATATATGCAGGCAGAATACTATATGATAAATAAATAAAAATTTTAAGAAGAACCAGTAAATTCTAAAGTAACAAAACACAGTACAAACAACAACAACAACAACAAAAACAACAAAACACAACCAACCAAACAAAAAACCCAAAAATATAAAGAAAAGAAGCATAACACATATTTGTGAAATATGGAGAAATGTGAACCCTAATATTGTTGGTAGGGATAAAAACTGGTGCAAACAACTTAGAAATGGTCTAGAAGATGTCTAAAATGATTAGACTGACCCGTTAAAACTAAAGCTAAGTGTCTGCCATTGAGGAATTAAAACACCTTCCCACAGAAATCTTGTATGAGTGTTCATAAGACTATTATTATTCTTATTGGCAAAGAGGAAAACACAACTGTCCAAGTTAGTGAGTAAATAAACTGTTGTGTAGCTAGACAATGAAATCATATTAGCAATAAAAATGGAATGAAACACTGATATATGGTATCATGCACTGAGTAAAAGAAGCCTGTTGTGGAAGCCAGTTACATAGCATGTGATTTCATTTTTTTTTTAATTATTTTGTTCACCCCTTCAGCTCTTCATTTCAACCACTTCCAAGTAACCCACCCTGCTGTTCCCTCTTAAACTCAGGGACTCTAGTTAATATTATTGTTATATATATATGCAAGTAAATATATAAATGCACCCTGGTACATCCATTTAGTGTTGCATATGTGTTTGTTTTTTAAGGAAGAACTCGGACCAATTTACTGACTATAAAGCAGAGCTCATTAGAAATTTGATTTGCATTGTCGTATGCTCATAATGTTTTATATATTTTCACATATTTATTATTAATGTTACATATATCTTAGAAGAAATGTTAACTTAGGTGTTTTTTGTATTTTTACTGGATTATTTGTTCCATTATTGAGTTATAAACATTCTTTATGTATCCTGAAAAAAAGTCTTTTATGAGAAACACAAGTTAACAAATATTTTCTCTCAACTGTTGGATTGCCTGCCCACTTTCTTAATGATGTCTGATCATGGTATTCAGCTTCTAGGGAAATTTGATATATTAGCTTTATATTGTTTCTTCACAAATAACTATTGTAAATTTATTATTTCATATTTTCTATGGATCTGGAACTTGTGCCCTTTTAGCTATGGTTCTCTGCTGAGGTTCCAAAAGACAATGAAATCTTGGCCATTCTTGTCCTTGTGTGAAAACAACCTTGTTTCAAAAACCCAACTTACTAGATAGAAATGATCTTCTTCTAGAATACAGTGTTCCTGAGAGAACCTAATGATAACCTGGGAGTGAACTTGCACTTGAATACACCAGATACTCCCTTGGGGCTACCTAAACATCCTAGGAAAGTGGGTCAGGGCTAGAAAATCTCCTACAATTGCCAAGATAATCACATTTTCACAGACTAGCAGGGCCTGGGAAGCTGACTTAAGTAATGAGACATTTTACCAGTTAATTACTTGATGTTTTCTCCTGCCAGTTTTGTTTTAGCCTCTGGGTTGGATTACAAATAGTCTAACTGGTACTAACACTAAGGTCCCAGTATGAAATCTGCGATCAGAAACTGTCAAATAAAGAAGGACCTGCCAGTCCATCCACTCACAGATTCATTGAAACATTATTTTAACAACTCAAAAAAAATGCTAAGCTCAAGCATTATATTTTAAAGTTCCTTTTGAACTTTTGGTTTCATGTAGTTCAATTAGAGAGAGCCCTGCATCACTTCTAGTCGGTGTGTCTATGTGTGATTCCCACGTGTTCTTGCTCCTGCCATTGAAAAGTGGTTTCTAGACTTATTTGTTGTCTTCCATTTCCACAGATCACACTCTTAGATGCTGTCAATATGAGAGCCCACCCTTTTTCCTGGGATGTGCCTTCTAGAAGCTCAGCTCTTCAAGGTCCTTGCTAATGCTCACAGCCTTGGCATTTCCCGTCTACTTTCCATAAATTCCAGGAGGGATCCTTTGCTCTTGGGCAGGCTACTGTGGAGGACAATTCAGGGGCCTAGCTCATTGAAAACTAATTTAAGTTTTTCTCATCTAGATAAAGCAATCCCATTAACGGAACCAGACTTATTTTCTTTGAGGTGAGAAGTAGACTGAAAAGGGATAAAACCAAAGTCAAAATCTTTTTATCTGTGTTGAATTATTTTTAGATACAAGTCACCAATTATTCTTTTCACTTTTTTGTTTTTTAGTGTGTGTGTGTGTGTGTGTGTGTGTGTGCCTGTGTTGTGTAGATAGGCAGCTTGTTAATGAATGAAGGTCAGTTCTCTTCCTATATACCATGTGGGACCCCGGGAGTCCCACAAATTGAGTTCAGGTTCTCAAGCTTGGTAGGAAGCACTCTCACTGAATTAGCTATTTCTATGATGCACAGATTATTTTTTAGAAAGTCAATCTGGAGCTGCAAAGACAGATCAGTTGATAAAGTGCTTACTTTACAAGCTTGAGGACCTGTGTTTGATCTCCAGAAGCCATGTTAAAAAGGTGAGCATGACAGGGCCTATATGGCCTGTACCACATCTTCTGGGTTTACATTATGGCTTTCAGTTTAGTGTTTTCATGGATTGCTGAATGCGAATGAGTGGGTCTTGAATTCTTGTGACTTTCAGGGGATCTTTTCCTTCTGTTGGTTTGCCTTGTCCAACTCTGAAGTGATATATTTTATTTTGTTATGTTTTGTGGTTATCTCTTAGAAGCCTGCTCCTTTCTAATGAGAGACAGAATGGATAAGGAGGGGATGGGTAAGGAAGGAGAGGAACTGGAGGAGTAGAGAGTGAGGAAACTATAATCAGGATGTATTATTGAGAAAGTAATCATTTTTCTCAATAAGAGAAAAAAGGAAAAAAGCTGAGCATGGTGGTGTGCACTTAGAATCTAATCTCGGTGTTGGAGAGGCTACTGGTAGGTAGATCCCTAGAGCTTCTCTTGTCAGCTTATGTGCTCAGGCCAATGAGTCATCCTGTTTTAAAAACACTGAGCTCCTGAGGAATAATATCCAGAGTTGGTCTCTGATTTCTACTTGCACACATGCACACATATGCATTCATGCAAACTCATGTGCAAATACACAGACACAAAAATACATCCACACCCCCTGTATGCTGGGTTTTGAAGCTATTAAACTCTCTAAGTCAGATATATTATGATCTTCAGTAAAGTGGTAAAATCATGAAAAGCTATTGAGAACTAGTTCTTATGGAGAAGTGCATAAGAATGGGTTGGGCAACAAGAATCAAAAAGGTTTTCTTGTTTTGAAACTGCTGTTGTAGGAGAGCAATCAGTAAGGGACCACATTCATGGCCCTTTGGATCTGAGGCATTGCTGGTCAATTTCTATTGAAAGTCAGATCATTTGTTGACAATATCCTTCAGTCTACAAGAAAGATTACATTGACAATGACTGCTTTTGGGACACAGAGTAAAATTAACTTCTAGGTTATCCCCGTCAAGGACCATTAAGTCCTGAACTATGAGGGACACTGTGAACAAGTCATATTTTAACCTCCCATGAGCACACGGCCGGCAGGTTTTAGCCCCCCTCCACCTCCCTTCAACAAATCTGACCTTCACTGAAATTTATGTGAAAATGAAAAGGGAGAGGAAAGCTGTGGCCCTGCCAAATTCTGACGATGTTACTCATTTTAATTACTGGTATTTGGAAATTAAATGGCCTAGGGCTTGTTCGGCAATTTGTTTCAGGAAAAAATGATTTAAACAAGCCAGAGAGTCCCAGCATCTTTTTTTTACAGCAGGTGTTGAACAAGGCGTTCATTTTTCTTTTTACAGAGTGTCCTTGTAAGCATAATAACAATTAGGAAGCAAGGCCTCCACATCAAAACCTCAGGCTCGTTCTGACATTCTTCCTTTGGCTACTTCATTGCTTCCAGTTTCCTTGGTCTGCTTTGCAAATATGTGCACTCGAATTTTCCTGTAAATAATGTCACATGCTGGAGACATTTTGTGGAGGTAAAAATTTTAAAGGATAATATCAAGAGTACTTTAAAGTTAATTCAACTGATTTTGTGTCCTTATATTCTATCCTATAGCTCTGAGTTCAGCTAAAATGGCATTAATACAGTAAATTAAGGTAGTTTAAGAGAAAAATAATGTTTAGTTTTAGTACATTTGCATGTCCTTTCAAATTGGTCATCAGCTCATAGCCACACTTGGAATATACCTTGGTAAAAATGTGTACTATGCATACTCACTGGAACTTTATTCATCTATACAAAAAAAGTGAAACCATACCAAATGCAAGAAAATTGAAAGCATTATGTTAACTGAAATAGGCCAGAGAAGAATGTCAAATAGAGCAAGTTTCTTTATATATGCAGAACCTAGATGTGTGTGTGTGTGTGTGTGTGTGTGTGTGTGTGTGTATGTGTATGTCTGTGAATTTTTGTGTGTGACTATATATTTGTATGTGAGTGTGAATGTGTGTTTGTGTGTGTGTATTTGTGAGTTTGAATATGTGTGTGTGTGTGTTCCTGTGTATGTGTGAGAGAGAGTGTTATGTCTGTGTGTATAGAAATTGGATAAGGGACTATGAGAAAAGAAATGATCTGAGAAGGGGGAAAGAGGGCAGGGGAAAACATGAAACATAAAAGCAGGAGGGAGTGTGACTTGTGAGGAAGAAGAGATTCAGGAGAGGGGCGAGGGAAGGAGGGAGGGCTGTGGGGGAGCAGTAGGGGAGGAAGATGAATTCAAACAAAGTATTTGACATAGGCATGAAAACACTATATAAAACCCATTACTTTATGTGCTAATGTAAATATTAATCAAAATTATTTCAAATCTATTGATTGCAGTAAGAACACAATTTCCTCCTTTTAAGGAGCAATAGGGCCTCATTATGCATAGATACTGCTTTTTATTTTCTATCCATCCATTTATAGGCATTTAGGTCACTTTTCCATCCTGGTCATTACATATAGTAGTTGGAAATTTGGAAGTGAATGGCCTTCAAACCCACCAGTTACTTGAAGATCCCCTCTTTAACTCTCTTAGTTCATCCCTTGCAGGGTATTAAACCCAGGGTCTCATGCTTGCCAATCCCTCTACCACCGAATTACAGTTCCACTTCCGCCTTAATCCTTTCCTTGTTCACTGTAAAAATGTGCTCAATTTAACTTCTTTGGTTTAATATTGTTAGTGAACAATGATGCATTTAATTTTATTTTGTTTGATTTAAAAATAAGATCTTTCTATGTAGCCTAGTCTGCCCTTCAAATTGTGAGCCTCCTGCTTTAGCATACTGTGTGTTTGGATTATAGACGTGCACCAGCTCGACTGCCACTATTGTACATTTGTGTTACAAAACATGAGCATGAGCTAAAATAAGATTTTCTTTTGATATTACCATATAACATTTCCTAGAAATGGTCGATGTAAAATGAAGTAATTCCCTTGTTTGCAAGGTAACTGAGCTGTAATGCTATCACTATTAAGTATTATAATCTGGTATGCTGCATAGTTTAATATAAATCGTTGATAAGATTGGTGGTGACTGATGACAATCAGCTGGTAAAAATTATCAAATCAGCATGGCATCTAATCATACTATAGGAGAAGAGATGACAAATAGGTTAGCACAAGAGCACACCTATCTCTTGTCCTTAACTTTGGAAAGCACCAGCTGAAATTATGGTGCTAAATCAAGGATTCTTCAGTTAGGTCCTTACAGTTTAAAGAGAAAATAATTTTAAAAATCATAATATTATTACTTTGTACTAAACTTAGGATAATTTCAGTTCAGTGATTATCTCAGTTGTCTCTTGAGGTGTGTATGCAAGTAAACGTGTGGGTACACATTCTCTTTTTTGACAGGTTTCTTTCACTTCACCATTTGACTAGATTGGGTGACCAACGTGTTCTCAGGATCCACCTGATTCCATTGCCACCTCTGAGACTACAGGCATTGACAATCATGGCTAGATTTTTATGGGGATGTTGGAGATTCAAACCTAGTCTTCATACCTGCACAGCAAGGTCTGCTGCCCTCTGAGACATCACCCCATACCTTTAACCTTCCTTTGACAATGATAATGTATTAAAGACAATCTGATGTATTAGAAACTCTAATATGGAATGAATTTTAATTTGAGATAGTTAATTTGAATTAGATTTGCTATGATTATTACTTGAATGATACAAGAATCTCAAGTTCATAATAATATTTGAATATGTAAGTGGTTAACAATTACTGTATCGCTGCTGTTTCTGTTTTATTAGATTTACAGGAGTAGTTCCACTGAGCAGGATGATTTTTGCCTGTGTACTACTGTACTAAGGAGGGAAGCTTTAAAAAGACTTGTGAGCATCACACCTATCATTCTTGTATGTGACTGTTAAAATGTTATAGTTTTTATTTGGTTAGTAAGTATACAAAATAATGGGCTTCTTTGAGAACTATTTATACAGTTGTCATTATGCCCCTTCATACTCACTTGCTTCTGTTCCTCCTCCTTGTCCCACCCCTTCTCTCAAATAGTCTCCATTCCGTAAGTTAAAATTAAGAAGATTTAATTAAGTAACTTTGAGGGTATTTAAGAGCACTTATTAACATAATTGGTGTGTGTTTGTGTGTTATGTGTTTTAGGGAAAATTTTGTGGGGATAGATCTGTCCCACGTTTATATAGGTCCAGAGATCAAACTGAGGTAATGAGGCCTCTGATGTAAGTACTTTTACCGCCATTGAGCCATTTACTGGCTCATTTAAGAAAATTTAATTGTTAAATATAAGTCATTCAATTATAATTAATGAAGAAAATTTATGTTTATATTTTGTAAATGTAAAGCCCCATTTCAGTAAGCAGCACTAAAAATAATTACAGTTAAATTCAAATTCATTAAGAAAAATTTGAGGCTTTAGAAAAATCGAGGAAACAGATGCTTCCATTGTTTAAAAAAAATCAGGAAAATACGAGTCCTCATTTCACAAGCTCTGACTTCTATTTCTTATTCCATTAAAAGTTTTATGAGGAAATTTGCTGTATCTAAAATTTTCCTGCAATATTCCATCTTACTCTTGGCACCTACAACTTCCTCTGAAAATAAAAAGAGATTCAGTTTCATCTGTCTGGACTCATATTAGTCAAATACTCCAATCACAATGATAATTTTGGGAGAAAAGATTGGTTAAAGAACCAATTTTTTAAACTTAATATTTGTTTGAAACTTCACCACTAGCTAAGGAGCTATTGGCACTCGATTGTTCCTGGGAAGAGGAGAGTCAGCTTTCTTTAATTATGTGACTCCTGGTAGGTATATTGACCATGGTCCGCTCTTAAGATTAGGTGGACAGCACAAAGTGAACTTGATGAGACAGAGGAGAAGAAAACTATATGAGTGGGAGGAGATGGTGGAAATGGAAAGAATTTGGGTAGATGGTTAGATATCATCAATATACACTGTACGAAACTCTCAAAGAATTAGTAAAATGTTATTTTCAAGTCATGCAAATATTTACTATGTGATTCTGTCATAAAAAATGAAGGATCTGAGAGAATTGGTAATTATAATTAGCGAATTGGTAAATTTACAGTTTCTTTTTTTTTTTTTTTTGTGGTAGATTGTTATTTTCTGTTTGACTGACTAGTGCCAGGAACACACTTGCAGGTAGGATATAGATGACTGAGCAAATTCTGTATACAGGTTAGTTTTCTCATATTTCAGCATCTAACCACTGACATACTTAGCCAATGTGGATCCTTTAGTTTTTATAACTTAATAGAGCCACAATGGATACATTTTCACATATTAGCATGCACAACGGACACATTTTTTTGGCCTTGGTGTTTTCTTTGCATTCCCAAGTTTCTAATGGACACAAAATGATTCACAAAAGAGACATTTCATGCCAAGGGAAGTAACAGGTTGAAATATAGCTTAGTAAGCCTCCATTTGTTAGAAGATCCCAGTAATGTTTTTTGTTTGAGGATTTAGAATTCCTAAAGGACTTCCCATGCTATAGTGAGAACCTTGGCACGCAATCTAGTCAGGGTAACATAAGTATTATAAACTATTATTCTGAAGAACTAGTTGCCAACTAATGTCCAACTACACTGAGATACTTTTCAGAGGTCACGTGGCTAGTGTGGGTGAGATCTGAATAAGACTTTTGTGATTTCTAGCTCATTTCCCTCTGCGTTCTTTCTTTTATTGCACTATTAAACAAAATTATGCTAGGATAGAAACTGTGTACTTTTATTCACTACTAGGATGAAATTATATACAAGTATAGACTGTAGTCATTGGTGCTTTACCTAAGATAAAAAAAATATTTATGTGAAATTTTCACTATTATTTGACCATTTAATAACATTCATGCTGTTCCAAATTAAGTGGAAATCTGTTGCAGCATGTATTAGAAAATAGAAAAGCCACACTCAACGTTTGTGATCAAAACAGACATAAAAATGAGAAGCTTTAAAGGCATTGAGTACAGATGGGTTAAAAATTGAACTAAAACGCCAGTCGTAGTCTATAGAAGGTTTCTCTCGGTCAGACAAGCTCTGCAGGAAAGATGCTCTTAAATTCAGTCTGCCTCAGTCAGTTCATTAAACAGCCCAGCAACAACAACAACAAAAAAGCCTGTACTGTTTTCCCCGATTGATGATAAGTGGTTTTGCTTTGTTCTCTTTTTTGTTTATTCAGCTGACAGGAGTTTGGCATCCTAGACCCAAGACATACAGCTATGTAGTTGTTCTAAAGCTTTTATTTGTAGATACTACATTTCAGAATACCATGCTCCATTGTTTAGTTAGAAGAACTGTACAAATGCATTCGTTGAAAAATCAATATTTGTTGCTAAGTGTAGGTCTCTTACCGTGCAAAGGCAAGTGAATTTAAGGTTTAAAGAAATGCATTAAAATTATAGCGGGGTATCATGGTACACAGCTGTAATCTCAGCACTTGGGATAGAGGGCAAAAGGGTCAGGAGTCCAAGGTCATTTTTGGCTACATAGTGAGTTTGTAGCCAGCTTAGGCTACAAGAGACTGTTACAGATAAAGTACAGTAAAGTATTTGAGGAATGAAGATGAAAGAAAGGACAAATGAAAGTATAATTTTAGGAATGAGAACATTTCAATGATGTTTAATTTTTGTGAACATTAAAACATGGGTTTTATTAGTAATAAAATCTTAAAAGAGAGCATTACCTAGGGAAATTATTGACCATGTGAAGTTAATGGGCCTCTGCCTTGCTTTGGGCTATGAAATCTTTGTTAGTCATCCATCAATCTCAGAACATGCCTATGCTAGAGTCATTAATATGAAAGAAAGTTGAAAAACACGTGATGTAGAATTGAAGCTATAAAAAAGGTACAAAGTTTATGTCTAAGATGTCATTACTAGGACGTTTTTCCAAATTTTTCTATGAAGTGTCTGTGGATCTATGACTTTCTATTTATCTGTATATAGTAAACATATACTATATAGAGCATAGATAGAACCGTTTTACTCTATATCTATTCTTACATATTCATTCTCTATATCAATATTGTACACATATGTATTTTTGCATGCATAAATATATGAAATACCCAACCACTTTTTTCTTTTATATTATTGAGAACTATGCTAACACAGAAAAGTATGGAAAGCATTCTTTATAGTGGTAAGGAGTAAGTAAAGTAAGGAATGAACCTAGGTACTGATCAACTAATGGAATAGATAAAGAAAATTTGAAGAGAAAGAGGGAGGGGAGGGAGGGGGAAGGGAGAGGGAGAGGGAAGGGAAGGGAGAGGGAGAGGGAGAGGAGGGAGGGAGAGGGAGAGGGAGAGGGAGAGGAGAGGGAGAGGGAGAGAGAAGGGAGGAGGAGAGGGAGGAGGAGGGGAGAGGGAGAGGGGAAGGGAGAGGGGAGAGGGGAGGAGGAGGGGGGGGGAGAGGGAGAGGGGGGGGGAGGGAGAGGGAGGGAAAGGGGGAGTAGAGATAGACGCACACTAGAACTTTTTTCACCATAAAGTATAATGAACTTGTGTCATTTGGCGGGGAATACAGTAGGTGGAGATAACCAGTTAAATGGATTGACTGTCTCAGAAAGCCAAATATTGCATGTTTTCTCTTATTTGTAGTTCCTAAACTTCAAACACATGTAAAATAGAAACCAAAGTTAATATGGGATCAAAGGGGACCAATGGGAGCTAGAAAGGATGTAGCCACTATGGAAGTCAGTTAGGAGGTTTCTCAAGAAAGTGAACTACCATAACCAGTCAGCATATCACTTCTAGGCATTTGCTCAAAGGACTTTAAGTCTTACCACAGGGACAATTACACACCCCTTGTTTACTCTGCACTAGTCATAATATCTAAGGTATGAAGCCAGTGCAGAAGCCCATCAACAGATGAATGTATAAACATCATGATGTGTATAACACAATGGAATAGTCAGTCCTAAAGCAATTGAAATCATGTAGTTTTTACAGAAAATGCATTCTTCTGGAAATGATTAAGTGAGATGACTTAGGCTCAGATAATCAAATATCACACTTGCCAATATGTATGTATCTGGATTTGTAGTGTGTGTCTGGCTCTGTGTGTGTGTGTGTGTGTGTGTGTGTGTGTTTCTGGCTGTGTGTATTATGTATGATGTGGAAATAGGTCTTGAAACTGAAAAGGGGAACATGAAAAGAAAATGAGGTCTGAAGTAAGAGGAAAGAAGCTAATAGAATGGAAGGGACAAGAGGGACTAGCAATAGGGCAAAAATAGGAGAGGAGGATCAATTAAAGCACTCCGTGGAAGTGCAATAATGGAACTATTATCTAGAGTGCTTAAAAACAAGAATTATTTTATTTAAAAAATTAATTAACTTTATAGATACACTGAAACTAATAGAAGAGAAGTTGGGGAAGACCCTCGAGTACACAGGGGAAAAGTTCCTGAACAGAACACCAATGGCTTATGCTCTACGATGAAGAATTGACAAATGGGACTTCATAAAATTGCAAATTCTGTAAGGGAAAGGACACTGTCAATAGGACAAAACGGCAACCAACAGATTGGGAAAAGATCTTTACTAATCCTACATCCGATAGAGGAATAATATCCAATATATACAAAGAATTCAAGAAATTAGACTCCAGACAACCAAATAACCCTATTAAAAAATGGAGTAAGGAGCTAAACAAAGAATTCTCAACTGAAGAAATGCCAATGGCTGAAAAGCACCTAAAGAAATGTTCAGCATCCTTAGTCATCAGGGAAATGCAAATCAAAACAACCCTGAGATTCTACCTCACACCAGTCAGAATGGCTAAGATCAAAAACTCAGGTGATAATAGATGCTGGCAAGGATGTGGAGAAAGAGGAACACTCCTCCATTGTTGGTGGGATTGCACGATGGTGCAACCACTCTGGAAATCAGTCTGGCAGTTCCTCAGAAAATTGGACATATTATTACCTGAGGACCCAGCTATACCACTCCTGGGCATATACCCAGAAGATGCTCTAACACATAACAAGGACATATGCTCCACTATGTTCAAAGCAGCTTTATTTATAATAGCCAGAAGCTGGAAAGAACCCAGATGTCCTTCAACAGAGGAATGGATACAGAAAATGTGGTACATTTACACAGTGGAGTATTACTCAGCTATTAAAAACAATGAATTCATGAAATTCTTAGATAAATGGATGGAACTAGAAAATATCATCCTGAGTGAAGTAACCCAATCACAAAAGAACATACATGGTATTCACTCACTGATTATTGGATTTTAGCCCAGAAACTTGAAATACCCAAGATTCAACTCACAGACCACATAAAGCTCATGAAGAAGGAAGACCAAGTGTGGGTGCTTCGGTCCTTCTTAGAAGGAGTAACAAAATACTCAAGGGAGCAAATATGAAGACAAAGTGTAGGACAGAAACTGAAGGAGGGGTCGTCTGGAGACCATTCCACTGGTATCCATCCCATGTGCAGTCACCAAAGGTAGAAGCTGATGTGGATGTCAGGAAGTGCATGCTGACAGGAGCCTGATATAGCTGTCTCCTTAGAGGTCTACCAGAGCTTGAGATATTCAGAGGCAGGTGCTCACAGCTAACCATTGAACTGATCATGGGGTTCCCAATGGAGGAGTTAGAATGAAGACTGAAGGAGCTGAAAGAGTTTGTGACCCCTTGAGGAGAGCAACAATGCCAACCAACCAGAGCTCCCAGGGTCTAAACAATCATCCTGGAAACACACAGGGAGGGACCCATGGCTCCAGCTGTATATGTAGGGGAGGATAGCCTTTTAGGGCATAGGTGGGAGAGGAGATCCTTGGTCCCATGAAGGCTGGACACCTGTGTGGGAGAGATAAAGGGTAGAGAGGTGGGAGTGGGGGGTAGGTGGGAGCACATCCTCATAGAAGCAGGAGGAGGGGGACCTGGGATAGGGGGTTCCTGGGCGGGAGTGGGGGAAATGGGGTAAGGGAATAAACATCTGAAATGTAAATAAAATATCCAATAAAAAAGCATAATTGCATCTTTCATCCAGGCTTTATGTGGCATAATTTAAATGATAAAATTATATTTAATATGTACAACAATGACTTGATATACATATACCTTTTGTAGTGATTAGTACAAATTAATTAATATCTTATCACCACACTGAGTTACTTGTGTGTATGTATATGTGTGTTGAAAAATATTCATATCTGTAAGTATTTATTAAATTCATAAATTTTACGTGTATATAAATTAGTACTCTTTTCAAATATTTTAAGCAAATAATACAGTATTATTAACTATAGTAATCATAATATTCACTATATCGCCAGAACTCATGTGTCATAAAGCCAAAACTCCCCCATGTATGTTCTTAAAATAAATTATCTTTTTAAAATAGAATGTTTTGATGTCATGAAAGTGATTGACACCATCATTTGCAAATTAGTTATACTTGTCAGCCTACATAGTACAAAAGACCTTTATAGTGCTCCTAATTTAAATAAGTTGCTATTTACTGAACTTTACACTCTGGTTTAAGCTGAATAAAACTATTCAACAAAAATTACGGTTATTATATTATGAAAATAAAATACAGAATGACTGACAGCTGAAGCCAATTAAAGCCTTTGCACAAATGTTTTCAAGTTTCATCAAGAAATAACCCATAGAGAAAGGATCCATTTAAAACAAAAATAACAGTTAAATAGCCATCATTTATTGTCATTGACAATGGTCTTATAATCTTGCTAAAGCATACTGAAAATATGTAAACCATTGTATTTTCATTCTGGTATTTTACAACAGCTTGGTAAGCTATTGGATACTCATAAATTAATGAAGACAATGTTTTTATACCGGAAATAATATATGCTGCAGAAATTGATGTGAAAGAAGCACTAGAAAAGAATGAAGATGTCCATCTTGTGCTATTCGGAAAGACTGGTTGAATTTAAGTCTTTTAAAGCAAGATGGAAGGGCATTTCAATAAAAGTCTGGAATGAAGTAAAAACAGTTACGAAGACAACATGGACACTAGAGTGATCAGTACCAAATTTACATGTTATGTTAAGATCATAAATCTCCATCCAAAGAACATAAGAGAAAGTTTAAGATTAACAACCTAAGTTGCTATGACCAACTTTGTCAAAAACTGTTTGATAAAATATTCTGAATCTCAATTCTCTCATATTTAAAACTATGTGTTTTTCAAGAATTAAATACAAACATGCAAACTTGTAATATATTAGTGTAATTTTATGATTATGGAAAACTAGCATTGGGGTAGAAGTACTTCAACTATATGTGGTAAGTCATTCATCAAACAGCAAAGTGGCATAATTGCAATAGTGCTTAAGAAAATTTTCTTCCATTAATGACAGTCTTGACAAATTGAATAAAGATCAGAGGCAAGAAGCTACAATAGAAATGTCAGGCTTTTATGCCCATTATGGATGATTGTGACAGGAAGGATCTATGGAATGTTCACAAGTCGTGTGCATCTACTCACAAGGGATTATTTAATAATATATAGTTTATACTGTACAAATACCAAACTCTAAAGGGTTGCCAAAGAAAGAGTCTCAGGCTACTATGGTGGCAACCACTGCTGATGAATGAAACAGAGTTCATAAGCGAAGTGGTTCTCCCATGTCCAGAACACACTAACTCCTCTCCCGAGTTGTTTTGGATGTCCCAGAGACCCACAAAACAACACAGGTGATTGCTATTGTTTGGCTTCTCGCCAGAACCTGATGGTAATATCCTATGGCTGAAGATCCCACACGCACTGGACATAAGCAAATCAAGTCAGTACTAGCCAGGATGCTTTCTCTCTGTTGGATAACTCTCATAGTACTAGAAGGGTATAGAATGCATGAAAGTTCTAACTTATTTTAAGCAAAGTTGTCTTCTTTTTAATAATAAGCATTCCTAAGATAAAATGGTTTATAAAAATAAACATCATAGCTGGGCAGGCTATTGTTTGCTACCCTAGGGAGCTCTGGTACCATAAAAGGTAGTCCTTCTGGAGAAGGCTTTCACATGCAAAGATGAAAAAAGACCATGTAATAGAGACGTAGATAAAATAACTTTTTAAAGCACTATTGAACATATTTTAAGGAAAGAAAACTATTAAATTCTTCTTTTGTTATACGAAAGAGTAAGGTTGGGTCTGTGTAGTAAATAGTGACAATGAATTCTACTAAACATTTAAAGTAAAAAATTTCCATTTATTTTCCTTGCAGTTATCATTTCCTCAATTCTCCAGATTAATTAGAATTTAAATATCACACCCTACATATATTGTTCAGAATTCCTTCAGCTCTCTTCAATATTTTATTTTTTTTCTTATAATATTTTAGTTTATTCATTGACAATTCCATATATGTATTAAATGTATTTCGATGGTGTTTACCTACACCTACTTAGAATTTCCTCAGACATCCCTCATGTCTCCTCTAACTTTATTTCCTCTCATTTTTATTACCCGGCTCTAATTAGTGCTGCCAATATGCTCATGGGTGTGGGGCCATCCAGTTGTGTATGGTCAACCTATTACGGACCATACCTCTCATGAAATGGATTCTACCTCCCATCAACTGACATCAACAGTCATCAACTGACAAGAACTCTTTAGCTAGAGGTTGGAGCATACATGCTCCTCCCTACCACTGCTGGAATATTGATTGCCTTGACCTTGTGTAGACCTTATGCAGGCAACCACCTCTGATAATGAGTCTATGCCAGAGACAGTTTTATCATATCCAGAAGATACTGTTTCACAGCAGTCCTCTCTAACCTCTGGATTTTGCAATCGATCTGCCCCTTCTTCAGCAATGCTTTTTGAGCCACAGGGTTAGGAAGCATGCTACAGAGCTCCTATTTCAGGCTCAGAACTTATATTTATTTATTGTTTGCACTTCCATCAGACGTGGGTCTCTGTATAAACCACTGTTCATTGCACAAAAATGCTTCTGTGATGAGAAGTGGATCTGTTGCACTAACATAGATATGTTATTTATGTATGTGAGTATTTAGAGGACAGCTTGAGAGTGTATCCACTTAACAAAGTAATAGTAGTAGGTTACTACTTGTACCTATGAACTCCCTGTCTATGAGTCCTTGACAAGATAGTACCATTATTTATTTATTTTTGAGAAAGGGTCTCATTTATTTCGTAGTGCTTTGAACTTATTATATAGCTGAGCATGATTCCTGTTCCTCCTACATCCACGTCCTAAGTACTAAGACTACAGGAGTCCCTCTCCTGTCTGATTTATTTTCATTTCAAAAATAAATTTCCAGGTTGATTCTATGAAAATGCAACCCCATTAACGAGGAAGAAAATTCTTCTTCTTCTTCTTTTTTCTTTTTCTTTTTTTTTTTTTTTTTGGCGTAGCAGCTTGTCTATTTTCCATAAATGAATGTGAATGTATGATAAGACACTATGAACAAAACTGTCACCTCCTCTGATAATAGTTGTTGTACTTCCAACAAAACACACCACACACACACACACACACACACACACACACACACACACACACACACTTAAATTACAATAGGTGCAAGTTCATAATTTATCACTTTAAAGGAAAAACATTGTAAGTTGATGCCTTAGCTGAATCATTTATAGAGTGTGACTGAGTGGAGAGAGAAATCTTGTCACTCTTGCCTCCTATATTACACATTGCCATTCTGTCAAGTCAAATCTAATATAAATGAATCACATTAATCAGAAAGTGTGAATTTTTACATGACAAGCTAAAGGGGCATGCCAATTTTCAATTAGATTAGTGAACTAAAATTAGCTACTGACACAAGCATGTATACATGGTCAATTTGCCTGCCCGAAACAGAAAATTAAATAAGACATATTGGATAATAGATAGCCCTAGAGGGGACATGCAGCTGTAATTCACTCAAGTTGCTCAGCTGATCTCAAAAGCCACCAAAGAATATTCAATCTTGTGCTCATTTGAGATGCTTAGACTTAGCTCAAGACAATACTTGGGTCACTTGCTCATTTATTTGGCTCTGCAAATGCTAGTGGGTGTGCCCAGAGAGGATATTCACTTTTTGTTAATAAAGAAGTAAACTCACATGAAAAGGAGACTGCTTTATTGCACAATCATTTGCTCACTATTGACATGTATTAGTACTTTTGAAATCAAGGAGCATGTTTTTTATTTTATTTTTTTCTTTTATTGGATATTTTCTTTATTTACATTTCAAATGTTATCCTTTTTCTAGGTCTCCACTCCAGAAGGAACTCCCTATTCCCATCCCTGCCCTGCCTTTCCACCACCACCCACCCACCCACTACCTCCGTACCCTAGCATTCCCCTACACTGGGGCATCAAGCCTTCACAGGACCAAAGGCCTCTCCTTTCATTGATGCCCAACAAGGCCATCCTCTGCTACATATGCAACTGGAGCCATGGGTCCCTCCATGTGTACTCTTTGGTTGGTGGTCCAGTCCCTGGAAGCTCCAGGGGGTCTGGCCTGTTGACACTGTTGCTCCCTCCATGGGGCTGCATACCCCCTCAGAAGGAGCATGTTTTTTATTCAAAGCTTTCATTACCTTGCTTCCTTCATCATGTCAGTACCTGTCAAAAAACTCCAAACTTGATTTCGGGAATTAAAATAATTTACATATTGTTACCAATGTTATTGTTCCTTGAAAATATAACTGAGTTATTTGTAAGAGTTTCTTTGTGAATGCTGCATAGTTGCACCTTGTGTGAATCTGCTGAAGCAAACAGACATAACAAAAAGTCATGTAGCAGAATTTACTTGTTTTTATGTGAATAATGATGAATTTTTAATTTAAGGTTTTAAACTTTGATCTCAGACAAGGGAAGCAAACTACAAGGGGAAAATGATTGTAGTGCATTCAGCTTACTTTGCGATAGCTGACGGGCTTTTGGTTAAAAATCAATTAAACAACTGATAATGTGATTTCCTTGATACATTATTTTTAGGGTGTAAACATATGCTCATATATTTGCTTACATATATGAAAACAAATTGTT